>OMLM01020826.1:0-23519 GCA_900302695.1 Helostoma temminkii | reverse complement strand
CTGCTCAAAAAAATAAAGAGAACACATAATCATTCCAATGTAAGTCCAAGTCCATCACACTTCTGGGATATCAACATGTCCAGTTAGGAAGCAACACTGATTGTGAATCACTTACACCTACTGTTGTACAAATGGAACAGACAACATCTGCAACATCCTCCAACATGACCAGTTTGGTGGTGGGTCAGTAATGGTCTGAGGAAGCATTTCCTTGGAGAGCCATACAGACCTCTATGTGCTAGCCAGAGGTGCCCTGACTGCCATTAGGTACTGGGATGAGTTCCTCAGACCACTGTAAGACCATGTGCTGGTGCAGTGGGCCCTGGTTTCCTTCTGATGCATGACAATGCTAGGCCTCATGTGGCTGGAGTGTGTCAGCAGTTCCTGCATGATGAAGGCATTGATGCTATGGACTGGCCTGCCCACTCCCCAGACCTGAATCCAATCGAGCACCTCTGGGACATCATGTGTCGTTCCATCCACCAACACCACATGGCACCACAGACTGCTGTTATCAGGAGTTGACTGATGGCCTTATCCAGGTCTGATCCCTCAGATGAACATCCGTCCTCTCATCAGGAGCATGCCCGGATGTTGTAGGGAGTGCGTACAGGCACATGGAGGCCACACATACTACTGAGCCTCATTTTGAATTGTCTTGAGGAATTTCCACAGAAGTTGGATCAGCCTGTGATCTGACTTTTCTTTTGAGTATGACTCTGAATCCAGACCTCCATGGGATAATGATTTTTATTTCCATCAATCATTCTTATGTTATTTGGTTCTCAACGCATTCCACTATGTAATGAATAAAGATTTTCAAGTGGAAGATTTCATTCAGAGAGATCTGCCTGTGTTGTTTAAATGTTCCTTTTATTATTTTTTTTGAGCAGTGTATATACATACATACACACATTTTTTTCTGGGTCAGGCTCAACCTTTTAGGGTTAGCATAACTTGACCAAATAGAAACCAAGCTAACCACTATAATGTAGACTGTGGTATCAGTGACGATACAAAAGATAAATCAATTATGTATTATGTAAAATACCAACAGTGAAAGTAGACTATTTTGTTAGGAGACTTGTCTCTTCTCAGTGAATAAGGGTCAGTGGTCATGTGGTGCACCAGTGTTTTTCTAGGGCCATGGTTACTGCTAACTCTTGTGTGTTGTTATAGTGTCTCTGAATTAGTGATCATGCTCCAATAAAAGCTGGCCTACCATCAGCTCTACTCAAGAGCCTTCAAGCTAACTCAGCACACAATATCCCACATAGTTTATGACAACCGTTCCCTGAAATTTCTTAAAGCCACAGACACTAAGAAGAAGGAATAGAGAGGAGGAGAAGGAGGAAGAGGAGCGGAAAATCACTAGAGTGTTTTGTCAGCTGTAATTACTCTCCAATTATATGGTCACAATATAGCATTACAGGGCACTTTGTTGTCCAGGCAGCCTGGCTTTGATCATGTTGTGGCAGAATGTGTTTCATATTAGAGGTCCACTATGATCTATGTTTCCTGTCACGACAAAGATAACATTAAGGTCAGCAGAGCAAGGACCCCTCAACCCCAACCTCCCACTCCCCCTTCAGGAGCAATACCACTTCAGCATCCATCTCTGGAGCATATTTCCCTTCAAACCTGCCATGGGGAAAACAAGACAGAAAAGGAGAAGAGCAGGAAAATGCTCCCAAGAGAAATGGGTGACACACACACAAATTGTGGTAGTTGGATCTTCTCTGCAGTGATAAAGATACCCAGATCTCATACTGAGTGTAAACTCATAACTACCAACCACCTGTTTTATTACAAGTAAAAATAAGTCAAGTATGCTAAAGTCATTTTTTCAAGCTTTTCTAAATATTTTCAAAAATACAGTCAGTTATGTTAGGAATGAAACAAAGATATGTTTTTTGGACTTTCATTCAACGGGTTTGACAAAGTCTGCCATTAACCACTTGGGAATTACAGCCATTTTCATACACATGCTCCCCATTTTTGATGGCTCATAAATAATACAATATGAAACTGCATCATAACTGTTTTGCAACATTTGAATGCAACCAGAGAGTATGGCCCTAACACTTCATAACTGATCCTGATACTTTCATCAGCAGTCAAGTCATTAATATACACCAGTGACACAGTTCCACTGGCAGCCATACATGCTCATACCATAATTATCAGTGTGTTTATATGCACTTATGTAACCAGGCTACTTTCAGAAACCAGGTTTCTAGGGCAACAGGGAAAATCTATAGAAATCCATGTAAATCAACTCCTCTACCTTAGGCTTACTTTGGAAGCATGGTTCACATACTGTATTTTAGACTGTATAGCGAGAACAGATAGCACTGTGGGAGAGGCTCACTTGACTAGATGTTATGAAAGGGTTCTTCACCATAGACAGAATTCTGTGGTCATCCACTTTAGTTTTCTTCCGAGGTCTTCTGGGTCTTTGGACCACAGGTGAGTGTTGCAGTGAAAAGCTACCAATTGCAAATGCAAACCCTAAAAACTACTTCCAGGCCTTTTATTTGATTTGCCAGTCATAAAGTAATAAGGAAAAAGGCAAGTGCATGTATTAGTGCATGTATGAAAATCATAATTCCTGAACACATTGAGTTTTCATTTCAAATTTAATGTGGTGGGGTACAGATAACATTACAAAAAACATATCTTTGTTCCATTACTTACAAACCTGACGTTATTGACACTGCGGTCTGTCTTCTATTACTGCCGTACTGCACGCTACTTTTTACTTTTACCAACTGCTACCTTCCTCTGTAGTCATCAGAATTTGCATGGTAAAAATCACTAAATCAACGCTGCTCTGAACCAATAGTGGTCTAAATCCCCTCAGTATACAGTATATTTTTAGAACAGTGTAAATGTAGGATATGTTCAATATGATATTATCTCTGTTGGCAATCTCATGGTTGAAGTGAACCCCGTGGTTTGCTTCTGTGGTGTGAAGTTGATGGACCATTCACCACTTTACCACACTGCCAAGGTCAGAGATTGATGCCCTGGAGCACTACAGACGCCATAATGTATTAACAATGAGTTTTCAACAAACGTTACCACGACTTTGAATGTGCTTGTTTCAATGCGTACATTCTCTCTTGGATTAGCAGTGAAACAAAACACTTATCAAAGGCACCCATGTGGGTAAAGAAACACATTTCACTACAGCATCTCAGAGCTGAGCAGAGCTTGCCAGACTTCTGCTGGTCATCTGCTGAGGGCCACTGAGAGCTCCTCCTGGGGGATATCAGTGGCATCCCAGGCCAGGCATGGCATGTGCTCTCCAGGACTTCCCTCCAGGCTGCATGTTGGCCTAGGCTGCAGTCTTCCGCCATCTGTGCTGCCTCCCGTTGGTAAGCTGGCAAAGGGGGCTGCACAAGCAGCCCTCCCCTGTTTTGGGCGTTCGGCCTGGGGGTTATAGACGGAGGAGGGTGATTGTGGTGCGGTGAGAAATGCTCCCTGGTGTTTCAAAGAGCCACTCCATAACACTTTCCTCATGAGCGCTCCTCCGGAGGGCTGCTGGAACGCCTCAGAGCCATCTGGGGAGAAGTGGAGCGTGGCAGGGAGCAGCTGGACGCTTACAGCTGCTATTTAAGCCCTGGCAGCAGAGCTCCATATCAGTCACTAAGCAGGAAATGCAGGGAGCACAGCAGAAAAGAACCTAGAAGAGGACGGGCCACAACTCAGAGCTTTTGCTTCACACTTCAGACATTTGTGTTCTGTGCTTTTTCCACCAAATCCAACAGAGCTGTAAAATGCACAAAATGTATCAGCAAATACTGAGAACCAAAGACAGCAACAGCTTGAAAAAATATATATAGTGTCCAGTCCAATGGTGGAGTCAGCATCAGAAATATCTGCTGGAATTCATGGTAAACACAGAGATCTGTGAGTAAATACTCACTATTTGGTAGATAATATGCACATTTGTAAAATAAAAGAAAACACACATTTAAAATATGTGATGTACGGTGACAATTTACAGAACCTGGACATAAGGACATTTAAGTTTAGGTGAGTATGATATTTAATGCTGCATTCTGGAGATTATCTGACTGATGGATATGTTTTTATGTACTTGTGTGAACATGCAAAACAAAGTGCAGAGCCAGGAACATGTCATGTTATCTTAAATTAAAGATGTGAAAAGTGGTTTGTAGAGCAGTGTACATGAGATGTTATCTCTGGGCAAAGACAAGAGTGAACAGGGTCTAGTGAGATAAAGTGAGGTAGGTCACATTACACTCTGGGAATCTGCTTTGGCTTGCAGCAGCACTTTACTACAAGTCAACACTCTGAGTAGTTTAATGAAAGCAAATAGAGACCAGTAGAGCTTGATGACTGACAGACTTCCTCCAAACTTATACCACATGTTTAATTTACTTCCACCTAAAGTAAGTCAGTACTTTGTTTTTCATCTGTAAGCACCTTAACTATGTTACTTCAGCCTTAAGGTTAAAATTAGAGGAAGCATGCTCTGATTAAGAAGTTCTGGATTACAGCCATTCAAACCATCTTGCAGTAGGCAAAAACTTCATTCAGCTGTCTAGAGGATTTTTTTTTCTAATGATATTTTAATGATATTGTCTCTTATTTGGGGACAAACTCACATCACCTCAAAGCACTGCCCTCAAGTGAATATTCACACTAGTTGAAGATGCAAACTCGTAATGCATTTCTTAAAGTCTGATCTGTTCTGAGGTAAACCACAAGAAATATTTGGAAAATATATTATTTTGCAATACCCACACTTGTGACTATAGTGTTCACTACTTAGAAATGTGCCTGATAGCATCTAGAGAGACACAGGCAGAAAAATGTGCACTAACAATCAACACAAAAAGAACTGGCTTCTCAGTAAATGTCGATTGGCCACCGGAGACTGCATGGGAGGTTTTCTCACAAATCTTGATTCTTCTGTGGATCCCAGGAGCTCAGCCCCCCTTCCCGATCCCACATGAAGCTATGGGAAAAAACTGCTTGTCAGGAGAACATTAATTAAAGTGTTAAAGGTAAAAGAAGTATTGACTTCCTCTCTTCTGCAACCTCCCCAACCACTAGCATACCCCACTGCCCCCCAAGGTAAAGTCTTGTACTAGCTCAGGCCCGGGAGCTAACTGAAAAAAAGCCCCACTAAGACCAATTAAGGCCTTCAGTAGGAGACTGAAAGGAAGACAAATGGAGGCAGAAGGCCCGATTACAAGAAACCTTTGTACAGATGTAAAGCAATTAGAGCAGTCTCAGGGGCCAGACAGTGCGGTACCTGTGAGTCATGGATCCTACAGCCTGTCGAAAGTCGGAACAATCCCTCTTTTCTGCTTAGGGCCCCAGTCAGCCTGTGTATTAGTGTCATATATCAGCCGATAGGCCTGGTATTGGTTTCTTTAGTGCAGGGAAGAGGCAGTACTCTGCCAGAGAGGACCACTCCACCCTCCATTATCCGTCTGTTGGGAGAACAGGGGCTCTATTATCCATTCAGACCGGGCCTTTTCGATAAAACAAGGGCAGATAGGAAGTGTGGAAGCTCTCAGGTGTCTCCTTCCACCAGGGAAGTTAGTCAGAGAGGTCACTCTGATAAAAGCTAGGGTAATTATACTGCACAGCACCACCGATTACCAGTCAGAGCACATTTAACCAGGACGGCAATGTGACCTCTATATCACAATGAACTGGCAGCAAAACCACACTGGTGCAGGTTTAATAGGAAAAAATAAAAATCCTTATTAAGTAGGGTGCCATCACTTCACTTGAATCCACATTTTTCAACAAATACAGCACATTACAGTGCGCTTCTTGTGTTTTGTATGTGTCACTGATAGTCACAACAAAGAACAGTTAGGGCAAAAATCTGCAGAGAGTAACAAATGGATTGCTAATGGAAATTTATGTTCAGTGTCCCAATCTACAATTAACTAAAGCACAAACCCTCCTTGTGACCTGAGATTATGAAATAATTTTGATAAATGGAAACCTCTTCTATAATGACCTTTTTTCCTTCCTCCAAGACGAAGCTAACTGCAGTCCTTATTATTTATAGGAGGCTTTAAAAAGCAGGTATAGGAGAATGAATGTGCGGCTGTCAGTGTGTGTAATGGTGCTAATAATGGTGTCCTGTGCTCCACATAATGAACCCCACCCCCACAGAAATGCTATCTCCTCTTCTGTGCCTCTCTTGACGAGCAGCACATTGTTCAACAGTTTCTTGCGTTAAAATCCTCAGTCTGTAAGTGGCAGTGTGGCTCGCATAAACCCCTGAGGTAGAGTCATGGCTAGTAAAGATGTCTTTGGAAAAAGACTATTGCAGCTGTTTCAGCCATTTGTCTGCACCCTCATTTGCAGATACTTAACACTTATGGTCAAACTAACACAAACAGATTTCCTGTCTGTTAAACGTTATTCGTGAAAGTGATTTAGAAGGATTCAAAAGAGACTACTTTGTCTAATTTAACTATATTACAATTTTAATAACATAAATGCAGCTCTGGGAAAACCTGGCCGTGATTAAGTGCAAATCCCATAAATGTGACTATGTACTGCATAATAAAATATATGTGTGATTGCTCAGAATTGCAGTAACTCTACATATCAATGCCTAGCTTGATTTGGGAGTTGAAGAAAACCATTTGACATCACAGTTCAAGCCTGATGAAGTCCCTGGATGCTGCTGGTTAAAGACTTAAGCAGATGGCCAAATACTTGGCGCAAGAAAAGAGCTGCTCTGAAATTTTTTTGGCAAATCTACAGGCATATGGCAAAAGTTCATGCCAAACACTCAATTTTACAAAAAAGGATCCAGCCTGCGGGAAAGCAAAAGCACATTAGAAAAGAAATAATAAGAGACAGAGGAATGAGAGAATGACAGAAAGATGATACTGTTTGGTCTATATAAATCTAATTTATTGAGGGCCCATCCAAGCTCTTCTCAGTCTTAAATAATCACTGCCATAATAACACTGGAGGAGGGGATAAACATTGCTCTGCTTTAAAGAGTAGATTCTACAGTTCCAATGAACCATGGGAGGAAGAATGTAGCCTCAGCACCTTAGGAAAAACCTGGACAGTCCTGAACAGGTCAGCGCTCTCATCATTTTGTCTGTGGCAAAAGCTTTAGCTGGGAGGATAATTTTCGGTGAGGATAGACATCACATTTAAGACCTGAGGTACTCGCTCCCTGGATTTGGTAACAACGAGGACACAGATAGCAGAAGACTAAAATCCACAAAGCAGAAAGATCATATCCTGTGCAACCCCATCCAGTATATAACAGCTAGGCATTGACTGCATGATCCTCAATACAGTTGTCTGAGACTCTGTATAAAATATAGCGCCACATATGCTTTGAAGAAAAACTGGAAAATGAAAACTGGAAAATTGAAGTCGGTCATAAAAGCTTGGAGGTCAGTAACCACTGGATGATGGGTGATTGACAGCAGATGCAACAGTAGTGGCAGGAATATCTCTGTAGAAGGCGTGACAGACATACAGACATTATCAATCATTCTGCTATAGAAGGCACTTCCAACAATGCAACCCTTACTTGCTTTTGTTTAACTTGTGGTCCTGATCCATTTTGTTCCACAACATACGTTTGTTTTGATCTGAGACAACAGCCTCAAACATCGTAGTACTATCAACGCAATAACCCCTTTTTTTCTCTAATTCAGGTGTTGAAACAACATTGCTAAAGTCTGAGCTCTGTCAGATATATCACATTGGAAGAGATGTAAAACATGGAAGACAAACTTTGCCTTTATTTTACAAGAAGATCATAAAATCTTAACAGCACCTGAAGAAAAAAGTGTCTGTGAACCTGACATCAAAGTGAGGCCAAGGACGTTCTATCCCAAGCGTTAGATTGCCTTCACATCAGATGATTAGCCTCATCCATGCTAATTACAGTGAATGGAAACTAATTAAGAGGAACTATGTGTCAGCTAATGAGGATTTGGGGCTGTGTCCATCTCAGAACATTATTTGCACTGTATTACCCTGCAGCAACTTCTACTCTCCTTTAAAACATCTTCTCTACCTCAGAGAGCCACAGAAAATTATTTTCAAACTGGGCAGATCAAACCATTATTTGTGTCATTCACAACCTAATGGTAATATGACGAGCCATTAAAATCTCAGAAGAGCAGGCGAAACATCTATTATGACTACACAGGGCTGAGTTTTCACTACAGAGGATTGTATCTATGCTCTTTATTTGCAGCAATATGTCCAAAAATGTTTCTTAAGTTCTGTCCTCCATGGTATGACCAAATGATGTTTGTACTTCTGATGTGCAGCTAATAAGCAGCTCTAGTATAATGAGGAAACTTACAAAACCACAGCAATTATCCGCATGAAAGCGCTTTTCCTCCCGCCAGGTCTACTTCCACCCGGGTTCCTAAAGACTGGAGGGGGAGGTTGTCCAGGGCAGGACCTTCGACTCTAAACTGCTGAGACGTACATGTGGTTCCATCAGGTTAGAGTAAAGGTTTTCTTATCCAGGGAGGACCATGAATATAATCAGGCCAAGAGGACACAACTAATGTTAACCGTCCGGACAGCTAAGGCCCTGTTCCAGGAGCGACTGTCCAACTGATTAGACTGACACGGCTGTAAACATTATGAGAATTTGGTTCAGGAAATACAGCTACAGACACTGAGGATCTGAGGAACATCAGCTTGTCCAAGTGACAGCTTGTGACCTCGGTCTTTAGTGGTAATAACTAAATAAACCACAAGTGCAGAGGAAGTCTTTGAAATGTGGTGTCATTATAAAGCTAGCTTATTAGCGGTGCTAATATAAAGCTACAGCTTGACAAATTCCCTCGTCTAGATTAATCCCTATCTAATTTCATTAATCTGAAAGCACACATGCTGTTCCTCCTCAGCCAGAGCCAGTCCTTGACGCTTTCATTACAGCAGCAGATGCAGGTTGCAGTCCTAGGTATTTACTGTCTTATCTTGGCTCTGTCTATGTGGGCAGCAAAAACAGAAAATTCACTTTGCATTTTCATTAAATGTCTGGAGATGGCTGATGTCAATCATGAGGCAGCGCTGAGCTAAGGATGTAGTACACTAGCCTACAAATGCTTGTTTGAACATACGTATTGCAAACACATACCTAAACTCTGCCTGGCTCCACAAAGGAGCTCAAGCTTATAATTATCCACACGAGCTGCAATTGGATCCGAATGACAATACTTCTCCAATAGCTTGTTTTCCTAACCTCAGTGAGACCTCAGGCAAAGGTCCACTTACCCTGTCAGAACCAGTCCACTGCTGAAATCCAAACACTGAAATCACTCCATTCCACTGCAGCACCGCTGATTAAATGTGCAGAGTGTAGAGTGCAATTTGCTAAATTATAAGTATTTTGCACATGTAAATATAGTTTAATTACAGCAATTAAAGAAGATTATGTGAGATTGGCAGATGGGGAATGTAATGTTGTTTTAATTAGAGTTTGAATGCACAGTAACACAAACAGAATGTTAACCCCTAAGAACAGAATGGGCTGTTAGGCTCTGACAAATTGTATCCTGATGCAGCTTCCTCAAAGCTTATAATCACCTGCAGCTACAACGTGTGCATAACAGAAAGAGAGACAGGCTGGCAATAACAAAGACACAGACAATTATGGCTGGGAGATGGAAAAAGTGAGAGGCACAGAAGAGTACGATGCAGAGCCAATGAAAAACAGATGTAAGGCTCCTTGACCATGAAGTTCTAGGAGCAGCAAGCAGAATTAGTATGACATGTAAAAATATTTTGACAACAGTTAACATGGCATTAAAGGCAGTTAAATAGGATTTAGACCCTGAGATCAATCATGGAAAATTAGAAACAGCTCATGAGCCTGGATGTGAAGAACTTCAGAAATTAAGACAAACAAAAAAATGTTGGAGCAGCATCAAAGCTTCGCCAAGAAAAAGAATGAACTAAGCTGACACGGAGTAAAAGAATCCTGCCCACAAATGAAATGATACAAGGATCAAGAGACTGAAATTACCATAGATTGCAAAGGTAGGGCGATGTAATGCTGTTGTAAAACATCTACACATCTACCAATTACAATAAAAGCCACGTGAGCTTACAGAGACAAAACACATGCTCAACTCGATCACCACATCAGGTGACTGTGGTGAATGTTTGTGTGTGTCACTCTGAGAAATACTGGGGTCATGTCCCTGGATCACGACAAATCCTCTCTTAGGATCTATATAGCTGTGTAGCAACGTTTAATACATTCCAGTCAATAGCCTATTAGAAATTCTAATTGAAAGTTCAATGCCCTTACTTTGGTGCTTGCAATAAAGATTGCCTTTGGAAAGCCATTTAAAGGCTTAATCTCTTTATCATGCAGTATTTGGAAACCTAACTTTGTTCTTGTTAGGCAGATCAATTGCATTAATTTACAAAACAGGGGAAAATGTCACCCTTCATCCTTTAAATCTCGTCTGGTTGCAGGAGGTGCAATAAAACAGAGGCAGCACAGCTTTGCCCCTATATCAGTAGAAATAGATGTCATAGGAGACTTGACCTACTAATTTTAATTACCACATGAAATATTCAGCCCCCGAGATAAATAGCGACATTCAGAGAGCAAGTGAGGGCCATCTCTGCTTTTTAACCCTTTCAGGGCCAACTTAACATTTCCACACACATAACGATGCACAGTGGAATTTCTGCTTTTTTGCCCTTGCATTAATTTTTATTTCATTATTAGGAAGGTTTTAAGCCTAATACAGCACAATAAAGGGTGAAGCTTTCTTGTACGCCATAACACACAAGCGGCAAGATATCACTTTCACAACATAGTATAGGACTGTCATGTAGATGACATGCTTTGAAACGCTTTCATTATATTTGTCAAACTATCATCAGGTTAATTTGATCACTAAACTAGACCAAAAAAGACAAAGTAAAACAACTTAATTTTCCATTCTGTTCAGTATAAGTGTAACTAGCATACATTTATGCAGCTTGTAAGGTCACCAAGTTTGAACTGTGGAGAGATTTCTTTTGAAAGACATTGAATGTTTGTTTGCATCACAGTAGTCCAAATAAAGGTAGTGGATCACATATGGGCAATTGGTGACACAAAAATAATGTGTGCATGTTGATGCGTCATTAAGTGACACATTTCAATCTGATATTAACAGAAGTTTCAGTTTTTTCTAATTTGTAGTTTATAATTTTGATTCTTTTATTATAATTTACATTTTAATACTTTACATTGAAAATATACAAATTGTCCTGAGAGCAGAAAATTAATTACTGACATGTTATATGCCTTCTTTATCAGTGAATCAATCTCTTAGATAAATCTATTATTTCAGTGTACAATGTTAAACATATGAATACAGTTAACAGTATAAATTATTTGATGTAATGCATTGTTGTCTAACCAGTAGGAAGACATCTAAAGTTTAACAAAGTCCATTAGAATCAGAGAGTATGCTAAAATGAAACGTTTTAGAATCTGTTTTAATCTGTTTTAATAAATCAGATATATTATACTAGTACAGTATGTTACTCATTCAATGTGCAGCTTCCCATTAGATTACCAAAAAAGCATAACTAAGTACTAATATAACAATAAGTCAATAAATTGGCCAAGCCTGATATCTCATAAATGTCACTCTACATTAAGTGATGCTTGAAAATGTGTCTCATCCATCCAGTCATTTACCATTCTTCTGAGTCGGTGCAGTTCATTCTTTAGCTGCCCTTTTCTGAGTGACAGAAATTGCCCCTGAGCGCTGGGCACTATTTAAAACTTGAACTCCTTCATTGTTTCACTGTATAGTCCCTTTCCTTGACTCCGTGTTCATTTCATTTCAAATACATTATAGCTTTTAACAGTTCACTGCACATCCATTGTGAGGCTCTTGTTCTGCATGAGCATCAGGGACAGTTCTATGGTTAGCCAGTAATAATTAAAAGCCAGAGAGAGGGACAAGGCTCTGTGGAGATGATCTACATTTCATATGCGTGTAGCCCATGTTAAGATGCTTGGATTCACTGGGACCCTCTACAATAATGGTTATTGACTGCTTATTGTTGACTGTGGAAGAGGAGGGAGAGAAAACCAATACCAGTTTTAGGCACAGAATTATAAAATGATGTCACTAATGGGAACACTAGCATTATTTACATTAACCACTTTCAAATAAATAAGGCTTTCATGCAAAGACACATACATTGTAGTTATAATACAGAGATTTTAGTGTGGTTAATTGTTCCAGTATTTGGCTTACTGGATATACAATACATACACTAAAGTCTGGACACACCTGCTTCTGCTTTAGTAGCTTTTCTTTATTTTATGTCATTTTTAACATTGTACACATTTTAAACATTGTGCACATTAACATAAATTAACATGAATTGTGTAGTCAACATAATAAACCTGGATGTGTATTTTATTATCTTATTGCATTTTTGATTGTCTAGTGTAGCTACATTTTGCTTTGGCATTCATGGCTTTCTCTCATCAGCTTTATGAGTTAGTCACCCAGAATGGTTTTTCAACTGCTTGTCAAGAACTAATTTGTGCCATTTCTTGCCTTCTGAATGTGCTTTAGTCTATCAGTTGTCTTGTCTTGCGCAGAGAAAGGGTCAATAACCCTATTAGTGCTACTACAACTAATGTACAAATCCATATTATGGCAAGGAACGCTCAGTTAAGTAAAGAGAAAAGACAGTTCATCATTACTTTAGGAAATTAAGGTCAGTCCATTCCAAACCTGTCCTTTGGTCTCATGAATCCAAATTTGAGATTTTTACTTTCTCTTTTGGTACAGTTATTTGTTAGACATACAGTGGATTAATTACTCTACTACCAGGTGACTACAACATGAGGCTGATTGAGAGAATGCCAAGAGGGTGCAAGCAAAAGGTGGCTACTTTGAAGATTTGAACATATAAAAACATATTCTGGGTTGTTTAACACTTGTTTGTTTACTACACAATTCCATATGTGTTCTTTCATAATTTGGATCTCCTCATTATTAAGGTACAATGTTGAAAATAATAAAAAGAAAAACCACGGATGGAGGTGTGTCCAGAATTGTGACTGGTAGTGTATACAATCCTGTAGACAAGACGTGAATATTGCAAAATCTGATATTCAAACAGTACAGGGCACTGAGACACTTGTCTGATCCGACCAAGCCTTCCTGTAAACTATAAAGTCTTCAGTAAAGCCAAGAGTCACATTTGGCTTGGTTGTGGTCTGGTTGATCAGTGCTGCTGAATAATGCATCACTTATGTAGAAACGGACACATTTTCCAGCACCAACTGCGAACCTAATCCAACTTTCTCTCCACTTCTAGTTCTCACGCTTTAAAGTCATCTGGGCCTCTTCAGTGTGCCCTGGACAACCAGGAGGAGCTCCTGCGGGGTGCCGTCCATGCTTTCAGCTCTTCTATTCGTCATCTACTTTCTTCTATGATCATGTGAGAATGATGGACAGTTCACAGGGCAGGATAAAAAAGACCATTCAGTAGTCGGTGGGTTAAGGAAGCTTTAACACCCCAAGTCTTCAAATTGTCACATAAGTTAGTAGCTTTTAGACAAATTGAACAAAATGGTCGCTTTCAGGAGCCCCAGTGAAGTAGCATGTCAGCTCCAAGCACAAAGGGGGCCCCTGCTAGAGAGAGAGTCTGAATGGCTCCATTATCTTCTCTGTAGCTGCCCTGTCCAAAGAACCATTTCACACCTACCGCCACCTGCTATTAGCTTTCTTACAGTTATTATGAGTGGCTGTTGATGGATTCCATTGCTTGTCCAAAAACATCTTTTGGTGAAACCAATGTTGATTTCTAGGTAGTCATCTCACACAAAGGATGAAAGATTATCTGTCATCATGTATAGATAAGCAACAGATATTAAATAAGCATGTGCAGTTCCTTTCTTGTAAATAAATATAGATGCAGGTCTAAAATCACAATGGTTCACAATGGCTACCAAAATCAGAACTACCATCTCGCACATATATGCCTCTGTCATACAGTAAAATTGCAGTTTATATGCATGCTGTCCAGACTCATGTTTTTATCAAGTCATCCATAACTCGATAGAAGGTAGGTAGAATGATGAACTATAAGCATCCCTGAGATATTGTGGTGATAAGAATGAGAGAGGAATAATGTCACCATGAACTTGACCTTTGACCACCAAAGTTCAATCAATTCATCCTTGTGCCCTAGTGGATGTGTGTGCCACATCTGTACCTCAATGTGTTCTTAAGAATGGTCTCTGGTCATTGCTGACACTGGTGCAGAGGCACAAAGACCAAATCACATCGATTTGACACAGGTTATAAATCAGGCTTGGGACAGGCACCTAAACTGCACGGGCTTACATAACCCCAGTGGCTGATTTTCTTTCCCAGTTTCAGAGTCTCCTCCAGGAACACTTCAACATATGTTCAGAAGGAGTCGGATTTCAAATAATCTCGAATAATTCACTGTATTCATATGTTTATTTTGTTGTATTGATTCTTTTCAACAAGGAATACAGAGTAATAAGCTTTAAATACTAATTTATCAAAACATTAGAATAAATGTTCTGTGACTATTCACATGAAAAGAGCTGCATCATAGCTGTGCAGCTCACTGAAAACCTGCCACCCTCTGGTCAATTCAAATAGAATAATTCTACAACTACCAATAGTTTCAATACAATAAAATGTATGTTGTATGCACCATTAAGATTTCTATCCCAGCAAGCCAGGCTTGCTGCAGGTTACACATGTGATCTGTGTCTAAAATAATTTTCTTAACTTAAGATGGTTTCTTGGTCTAAAGAAAAGCCTCTTCATGGCCTTTTATTGTGATTCTGCGATATTGGCGCGCCTCTGAAAAAACACATACTTAAAATTATGATGATAGGTTGATGTCATCATGAAAACTATATGGATAGTAACAAGATAAAATAATACAAAAAGGAATGAGAGAAAGGGATGGTCAACTGAGTAAAAGAAAAAGACAAGATAACTTTGAACTTTGTAGCACTTACTTTCTTCTTAAGCAATTTAATGTGTAATTTATTTGAAAAAAGTAATTTGCCAGAAGATGTTGGGTATTCTATTTTTGTTGGTGGTGGTGTTTTTGATGTAAACTGGGTCAAATGTTTGAGATGACATAGATATAAAAACTAACAGCTCCACCTCTGGTAACAGCATACATATATCAGCTAAAATTGAGAATATGTAATGAGTCAAAGCCAATTCATACACTATCAATTGCTTCATGTCTGGCTAAACATTTATCGCTGCCATGACCAATATTCAGTTCTCAGAATTATTGAGAAATTCCACATTGATGTCTAACGTGAATTTGGCAGCATGTCAAAATAAATTCCCAGCATGGCTGTCGCCTGGCTCGCTCTGCCTAAGAGGCAGGCTGTTCATGTGAATCAGCCTCACCGTGACAGCATAGCTCAGAGATGAACTGGGGATGAAAGGGGGCCCTTATCTAGCAGGAATCACTCTCTGGCCGCCAGGGCAATGGGACCTACTTTCAACTTCAAACCATGGACATCAAGGTCCAGCCACGGGCCACGCACACAGAGGCTGTTGTGTGGGGATGAGGGTGGGTTTACACCTGGTTGCTCATGCCAGGACCTGCAATCTTCTTCTGCAGGCTGACAGAAAACCTAAAGTCAAAGTTCAGGTGTAATATTCAGACTATATACTTGTATGTTAATAAACAGAAAATTATGGAAATAATAGCCATCACAGGACTATTGTTTTGGAAAAACGATATATTCAGTTCTCTATCATAGTATTTTATCTTTTTAACTGTGTGTGAGGGCTGCAGTACACAAGGGCCTCTATTCATGGATGTGGCAGCACAGAGGACAAGCATTATTCAATGACCCTCAGGAATCAAAGGGGCTGAAGGAGTTAACCTTACATCCAGCTCAATTCCCCTACAGAAGAAAATCCAGGTGGGTGATAAATCTATTTTTTCTGGCTCTTGTCTGTGGCGGAATTGTTACAGTTCAGTACTCGGCAACATGAAATTTTTACATGTTAAAATCGTAAGTAATCAGTTTTTATTATGTGAACTGTGTGTGCCTACATGCTGGGTACATTTTCTAGCAGTGCTGCATTAGAGCAACAATCACACAAACAGACAGCTGTATTCTCAAGGGAGTCTGCAATCAGGCTGTGCAGAACTGCCTCTGTCCTTCAACAGGCAATTAACACTGAGTCCATTATAGCTCCCAGGGGAGCTACCGGCCAGGGAGGCCGGGAAAGGCATCATCTGAAAGGTCAGTGCCTGGAGAGAAAACAGTAGGGGCAGGGTATGATGGAGGCTCAAGGATGGAAGAAGAGAGGAGGGTATGAGCTGCCTCAGACCAAATGGAGTGTAAAGCAGGAGCTATTTGTCACCCGCAAGCTATTCACAGGGGAGGCTGCAGTATTTTCCACTGGACAGGAGTATGCGTCAGCAACAAGGGGTATAAATTAAGAAAACCACCAAAGCTCAGAGCCTAATTGTAGCTTTTCCAAGCTTCCTGGGACCCAGCATACCCACTGCAAGTTATACAATCAGATCAAGGATGTTTTCCTGAACATCTGAACTGTCACGACTAATGAATGTTTCAACTCCCCTTCTCATATTTCTTTTGATCCCAGTGTAAGCTGAAGAGAATTTCTTCTCACTGTGCACTGCAATACCTAGTTCACCTATGGGGAGTTTACATCCACCATGTGCTAATTTATATTTTCCTATCACTTCTCCAGGAGTCTCTCTAGTTTTATTAGGACAAAATCCATCCCACAGCTGTATTCTTATGATCAACAGCGATTTAATTCTTCACAATCAACAAAAATAAAGACCTGACTTAACCAGATTAACTAACCAGAATAGTCATGACTTCAACTATGGGTGCTCCATGAGTCCTCTCTAGCCTTTTTTTCATTAAAGAGTGAAAGACAGAATATGAAACAGAAGCTTGACTTCTTCGCCATTAGGGTTCAAGGGAAAATACATTCTTGGCAGAGGAGTCTGTCACTGGAAAGCCTGCATTTTAAAATGCAAATCTGCATTTAGCCCTTAGTCCCTTAGGAGCCGATCATGAAACAGGTCATTAAATTAAAAGTTATGTTTGAAAAGGTAAGAGTGTTAAGTACGTAAATGTAAAAGTAAAAATAAAAAAATTTGTGATGTGAACATTTTGACAGAAGCTGAGGCTATCATAAGTCCACTGGATGAGGCAATACAATTATTAGTTTGTCCCATATGCAATATATGCTCAGTAGGCACTGGAGAGGAAATATGTTTCCATGGAGGATATTTAGGAATTCACAACTTCATCTGCTGAATATCATACATGTTGCTTGGTGGTGTTTCAAGACATTTTGAACTGAAGATTACTGAAAAGATATACCCATGGCTTGATTGATCAGCTAAATCTATTGGTATCAGAACTGAACTTAATAAAGGCTTTCTAATGTCCCATTATGTTATGTGTATGCTGTCATAAACATGCATAATATGTTAACAATTTAGAAAATCATCTAAAACTCAAAAAATCACTTTAAAACCTTTACATTACACAAATCCATTTTTGTGCCAAAGCAAAGTATGACCACACCAGTTTTAGGTCACTTCTGCATTAACCTGTCTCCAGATTTAAAACCTGTTACACTGGCAAATTATCCTTGACAACTGATGACCAAGCAAGCAACAGAACAAGACTGAACAGGATATAATTTCTTACTTACTGCTTCCATCTGTTTGGATATTAATATAACTGCATTTCTGCAGACATATTGTTAGGGAAGAGTCATGAATCATGGTCACATGGTATCTAAAACAGCCTTGCAAAGAGCCTAAGGCTATATAGATGTAAGACAGCAAAAAAGTCAAAGATGATATTCTGGTTAAATGGTGGAAGGCATAGGTTGGATTCAAGAAAGGCTGACTTTGGTCTCATCAATAGAAATGTTTTAAAAAAATCATTGAAGGGCTGACAAAAAATGACATCTTCATGCAAGAGATAGCAAAAAAACAAAACAACTGTTCTGCGTATGGCTGTAAAAATGTAAAAGCTTCCTGCATGAATCCTCCACAATACAAGGCCTATTCCTTATGCCCCGTTCATGAGAAAATGTTTTGTATTCAGCAGACTCAGGGGCACTGTGTGAACTATGCTCCTCTAAGATAGTTAGTTACCAATTTTAAGTTGGAAACTGCAAAATCCATTCTAATAAGATAACCAAACAAGGAATATCTTATCATGCTACAGTATACAACACTACACCATAGATTTCATCCAACAGGATGGCAGACATCTAGACATGGCAGAGGTGTCCATGCAGAATGCTACAACAGAAACGTTGACCCTTGCTCACCTTTTGCTGGACTGCAGAGCATCATCACATGCAGGCACTTCTGTGCCGATCAAATACATGTAGAACCACAGTCCAATTACTACATGTACTTTATACTGTTCCTGTACCAAATGTACTATACTATACAATGCAACACAGAACCTGGCCTTACGTAGTGAATCTACGGAATGGTTGTAAGCAGTCACACTAGGGACAGGATAGTTTTAAAAAGTACAGTTAGATGAAAGTAATTGTACCATAACTTTTATTTCCCTCCAAAGCCAGACGTTTTCAGCTGTTAAAGTTATAGGAAACATCTGTTACCAGAGAAAACAGCCAAAAATGGATTCTCTGTGCTACATCCATCCCTGTTCTCCTATTAATGTTTATTGGGAGGGTGTGTTTACAGCTTCCTCATGATACTTTGTGATATAATATATAATGTTCTTCAAATAATTAAAAAGAAATTTAAAAAGTTTAATTGAAAAGCATTACAAAGTGGACAGTTTCCTTAAAGTAATTCATTGAGAAATGTGGAAAATGTAAACAAGCTTCCACATAATGTGTTGTTGAATAATGGGACATGAAACTTTCAGGTCATTTCTCAATTCTAAGTGTTGTGCCTACACCGGTTTGGAAGCATTCATCCATTTCCAGAGAATTTTTAAATGAATAATGTAAGTAGCTTTATAAGATCAGCTACCATATAAAGATTTACATGTAAGTTATAGACATATAACTTTACAGCATATATTAAACACAATATGCAAGGAAATAAACAAAATACGCCCCAAATGTTAAGGAAAAGCTCCCAAGACAGTCAAAACTCAACCCCTCCCAAGAAGAGCTGCAAAATGATGACTCTTTAACATTTAGTCCCTTCCATTTAATAGCAGAAATGCATACAAAAAATCTAATGGAGCAAGTCTGACATGGTACCACTCAGTCCCTCATGGTATTTGTCTCCTTGATCTGTCACTGGCTTTGAGAAAAGGCAGCAGATAGTTTAAAAGCTTTTACGTAATTATCTCCATTCTCAGTGCTGTCCCCAATGCAACCTGAATGACCTCAAGGCTTCTTGTCTCTTAATGCTTGGGGCTGTGCAGTCTTTGTTCACAACCACATTATTACTTGAAAATTCTACACCTCCACACTAATCTCACTTGTTACTGACCCTCCTTTGTTCATGCAAAGGGTAATATTTGTTGTGTGTGAATCCAGCTGACTTAATCAATTTATCACTGCGTTAGGTCCTTGACAACAGTGACATAACTGCTTGAAAAGCTTTGATCAAATGGGTTTAAGTAATTAAACAAATGTTGCCAGCTACAACTTTATAACCCCACAGCCCACTCAATACATTTTGTCCCATGAAAGCAGGACCAACAGTGGACTGATTACAACAGTGAAGCGGATAGATGTACAAAATCTTTCATCTCTTTTTAAAGCTGGACAGCAATTTTGTTTACCAAGTGACAATGAGATGGCAGTAACATTAAAAAGGACTCTATTACTAAAGTTATCCTTAGATAATGCAGGAAAGCCTGAGACTAGGAGTTGTTCTTTGGACAAAATCAAACCTGTTAAGGTGGTTAACATGCTTGCTTAGCTTCTAAACAACACTAGCAAACACAGAGGTGCATTGATTTTAAGCGGGCATGAGGAAAATGAGAGCACAGCCTCAATAGAGCAGATCGATAGGATCAATGAATGAACGGACAAACAAATGAATGTGTAGATGTGCAAATTAGTTTGTACCTAGAAAAATCAGAAACAAGCAAAGGTGTGATGAATGAATAGGTGATTACAAGAAAGAGTTAATCAGTGAACCCAGAAAATGTATAAATAAGTTTGGGAAAGCAAGAAAGTAGAACTGAGCAGAATATATCGTTAGTATCATTATTAGTGATTTTAAAAAGAGGTTGAAGCAGATAACAGTGTATGTATCAGGTAATGGTAAACTCCAGTCACATTAACTCATTTCTATGGCCACAAGCAATGGCTCACATCAAAATACACTACTGCTGATTAGTGTTGCCATCACTCAAATACATTTTCAAATGGCCAGACTGCCATGTATAACAATAATATATAATGTAATAACTACATGAAGCAATGATATCCTTAAACCATGTGTGCACTTTTATTTAATAATATTTTATTTTTATTTCAGCTAGTAATTATTTTCTAAAGAAAATTATTTTAGACATGCATGCATGAATTTTGTCTGCATTAGTCTCTATCACAGGGTAGAGTGTAGGCGTTGTGTCTATGGATGAGATTCAATTGCAGTTATTTCTTCTTGCTACATTAGCACAGTAGCACATAAAAATAGACATGAAAATGTGAACAAGAACCAAGAAATTCATTTTATTTGTCCCAGAAATGACTGGACTATTTAGAATTGACATATCACCCAGGGAACGGATTTCACTTTTAACCTCAGCAGTGAAGATGGAACTGATGTCTCTGTTATAAGTGTCATGGTGTTTACGGTGGGCCAATCTTGGGATGGAGAGCTGCGCTGTTAAGGACAGAGCTGCTAATCCACCTAGTTGGCCAGGATAGCTACATCCCCATCCAAAACCAACCATATGAGCCCTAAATGCTGGCAGAGACAAGTCCAGGGCTGGATTACACTGCTGCCACCGTCTGCTATAGGGCAATGCGTTGCAAAGACAGTCAATATAACACAGAATCCACAGCAGAAATGGGAATTAAAGAGCTTTTGATTTCATACTGAAGAATAAAATTAGTCATGAAATTCACGTTTCCTTAGACTTGACTAGTGCAGACACGAAAGCTGCCTGATTTCAGTGTAACAGGAACACAAAGCTATAAGTAACAGCAGATTTGTAGAGAACACTGTGGGGTGGCAGAGAGCTATCCCCTGTGGTTCCTTTGACAATAATGTGGTCAGGCTTGCACAGTGGAACCTTTCTCATTTTATGAATTATGGAGAGACAGACACCCCTGCTGAGCAGTGCATCTTTAACTGTGAAATATGTCCTCTGTCTTTGTCATGGCCGAGTGAGGATTGCAAAATAATGATATAGAATTCATTTCATCTCAACATGCCCCGGCTGTCTCATACATACATCAGGCGCATCCTATAGCAGGACTTAGAGTTGAGGAAAATAGGACAAGTGGTGAGGCATGATGGAAAACTACAATTTGCTATTAGGCACTTGCTCCATATATCTCCAACCCTCTTCTTTTACATCCCTTTTCCAGTACTCGGACCATCATTCTCACACCACATATCCTGTTCGCCTTTCTCTGTTATAGCATGCTTCAACACATCCATCCTATTTTCTTCATTTTTTTTTAACTCACCCTCTCTCCCTCCTACCAAACCCTTCCTCCCTCCCTGTCTCTTTCTCCCGGGAGGTGAGCACAATCTCATTAGCCACTGCTGGATGAGGCGTCCTCTCCTCTCAGGTTCAAGGTGATGGAAGATTAGGCTGTTTGGCCTCAACTCATTCTGTATTCACACTGCGTTACTTGCTGCCCGTGAACACCAAATTACATTGAACCCGGGGAGTCTAACTCCATTAATTTTAAATGGAAGATTAATTTAACAATATGCAGCAGATATTTGTTACAAGCCCATCATGTAAAAGTGACGTTTGGCTATAAATTTGTAAGGGGCTTAGTCTGGCGTCTGGGGCAATGCTGCAAATAAATCAAAAGAATGTACAGATAATCTTTATATTTACATGCAATAATGTGCAAATACTATAGATGTACATGCAAACTGTACACACACACAGAAAAACATTTCTCATAAGTCAAAATGGAAATGTTAATATAGTAAGAGCTGCTGAACAGTGCTATTTAGAAATATATTCTATGACTTTACTCATTATATTGCTATATTACTTCTGCTGGAAGAAATTACATGCAGTATTTTACAGATCAACAACAGTTAAAGCAAATTAAGTGGTCTATACAATGAATCAGTCATGTTTGTGTCATGCTCAACGTTGTTGCGATCTAAAGTATAACTAACTGTTACACTGTAAAAACTTTCAGTGTTAGCTGTCCAGATGTCAGCTGTCGAGTGTCTTAAGCCCCATGCCAAAAACTAGCAGTGTGTCTGGTCTTGTGGTCATGACACAGTATTGTCTCGACTTAGTCTTAACTCCTTAAATTCGGGGCTTGTCTCAACCTTGACACACTATTGTCTTGAAAATGACTTGGTCTCAAGGCAAGTCAGTTTAATTTAATATAACATACAGTGACAGAAGCGACTAACGCAAATACAATGCAACACCAGCTCACACGTGCATGTCTCCCAGCATATAAATCAAGTTGCACTCAGTAATGCAGTGTTATTTGGATTAGTAACTGTAACATCATTACAGTTTAAGAAATCACAATGACTTACTTGTTACTGAAAAAAGGTAATATTACAGTAAAGCATTAATAATAATGTGTTACTGCTCAACACTGCAACTGTGGAAATATCATTTGAGACTATAAAATTTGCATTCAAAACTATGAAGATTCCCTTTTTTTTTTAATGCTTATTTTATTGTTTTGTATTTGTTCATGTCTTATAACAGGCTCTGCAGACTCATCTGAGAAGGTGTCTATATATACTATACATTTGACTATTTCAGAGCTGCCAAGCACACAAAGACTCAGAAGTGACGAAGACAGAAGGCAGGCATCCATTTTATCTAAAAGGCCAATATTCCTTGCTGGCAGCTGACTGAAGCTCCTCTGAAACGCCACATAAAGCTTACCCAAATGGCCTCACTGCAGCCTCAACATGTCAGCCTGAGATATGCACATCAGTGCTCTGTGACAGTAACTCCTGATCGCATTACACACCTCAGCAGGGCTCATGTCCCATTACCGCCAACCAGCCCTGCCCAACTGTGATTACTCCCCAACACACCCACACACACACACACCCACCCCACACCCACACACAGATAGCTATAATGTGTAAGTGAAACAGTCATTTTCAAGGGGAAAGGAAGAAGCTGCTGCGATGATGGTGTGGGCTGGGGTGACGGTGCTGGGTGGTTGCGGGTGTACAGTGATTTAATACTAATCCTCCCAGATGGGGTAAGACTTTGAATTTTAGCTCCAAACAACACCACCTCCCACCCTACTTGGTAGCCCCCCCATCCACCC
>OMLM01020825.1:24194-35374 GCA_900302695.1 Helostoma temminkii | reverse complement strand
CAGGAACAAATTTATGTTTGTATAATTTCCTCCACATTCACTAGCACAGACAGACAGACAGACAGACAGATAGATAGACAGATAGATAGATAGATAGATAGATAGATAGATAGATAGATAGATAGATAGATAGATAGATAGATAGATAGATAGATAGATAGATAGATAGATAGATAGATAGATAGACAGACAGACAGATAGACAGACAGATAGATAGATAGATAGATAGATAGATAGATAGATAGATAGATAGATAGATAGATAGATAGATAGATAGATAGATAGAGTCACACGACGTCACTTTCCCGAACAGGAAAACCAATGTAATCGGATTCACCCTCATGACAGCCAGACCCCAGTACATCATGAGTAGGGCTTTGCTGGTTAATCAGGGGTAATGATGGAAATGTGTGTGTGTCTGTGTGTGTGCATGGGCGTGCATTGCGCTAATTAAAGTCTCGAGATGGCATTGCTGTACGTAATGTCTGCCATGGGGCTGAATCCAGGCCAAATGTATTTATGTATTTAGTTAATTTAGGATGCAATGAAGAGCTCTGGTGCTCTAATTGATCTGTACAAGGCCTCCATTAAAGGAACCTCCAGGGACCCGGGCTCTGATGAATGCGTGAGTGTGTGTGTGAGAGAGAGCGAGAAAGTGGTTGTATAAAAGGTGAGCCTGTATTTTTGAAAAGAGACAGTTTCACATACCTACTACCAACAAGCTTTAAAGACAGCTTGGTTTAAACGATAAAATTTGTGTCCAGTGAGCTTTTAAGCATTTTACACATAACATAGCCCTAAACATTTCAGAGTTCGTTTTACTGTTCATACCACAGGTCACATCATCAATAAATACAATAACTAGTTTCTTAGGCAGCCATAAATATTTACACCATAATACTAACTCCACCATGTCTACAGATAAGGTGGATTCTTCTCTTCTGCACTCAGTCCTCGAAACACCACTGGTGTTCGATGGTGTGCATTTCTGGGGTTCCTTGTGACCTCCTTGTGATGACACGCCTTGTTCTTGGTGTGGTCTTTGTAGTTTGACCATCATGGTGAGGATAACAATGGAGTTGAAGATTCTCCATTTATTTATTGATGGAGACCAAACCTTTTACATGCTGATGAGTAGCAATAACGTGTCTCTCGAAATGGTGGACCCAAATCCAAGCCAAGACAAAGGAGGTTAAGTAATAGGATATTTAATAAAAATAAAATTAAACAAGGTCACAAAAACAATCAGAAGTCCTAAACACAAAATCCCTCCAAAAGGAGGAAACCATAAACAGGGAAACCAGTCCAAGGGATATAAACTGAACTGAGGCTTAACAGACTAAACAAAGGAGGTACGACTACAAGATAAAAAGGAACAAAAGACTAGTGACATGAACTAAAGAAGTCAAAAAACACAAAAAACTAAGAACTAAAACATTAAATAACAATAAACCAGATAACTAAATAGTAAAAAAACTAGAACACCTATAATTTTACATCTATAATTCACATGAACAAAATAATTCAAACTCAGGGAGTAGTCCAGAACTAGGTGGTAGGAGTATGGCATGTGTAAGACTTGAGATGCAGACTTGAGCCAAGGAGCGTGAAGAGCCCCAAATCCAGAAACCAGAGATGGCAGCCATGAAAAGCGATGGGTCCAGGGTATTCGGCCTGGAGGCGACAGGCATGGAGGCTGGAGAGCCCCTGAGGAGGTGGCCGCCGGTGATGGGGAGCCCATTTAGATAGGTGTAGACGGAGAGACAGGAGGAGAGCAGGTGTGGCAGTGAGAGCCTTGAGGGAGAACCAGTCAGGAGTCAGGAATTGAATCCGGAACAGAAAAGGCATTGATAAGTCGCCCAGGAGCAGAAACAGGAGAGGCAGCGACCATGTCGATGTTATAATCTGGTAATGTCAATGAGGGTGCAGGACAGGGGGCGACTATGTTGACAAGCCCAGGGTTAGGACAAGAACAGGGAGTGGCTATGTCGACTAGCCTGCGTGCACGATAGGAAGTGGCCAACTAAGGTGTTGGGGCTGGACCTGTGCTGAACCAGGTATAGGAACTGATATAGGTGCAGGAACTGATGCAAGTGAAAGGTTAGGTCCAGTGCCGCAGCACTGGTCCCTGGCCTGGGCCTTCAGTTGGAGCCAGATCCTTCTGGCCTCAGCAGCACTCATTGTTGTGGAGTTGAGTGTCTGGTGGGAGTTGGGTGGGTGGCAGGCCATGGAGGCCTGTGCAGACTTGGGTGCATGGCAGGTTGTGTGGACATGCGGTTATGGAGAGTCAGGTGAGAAAACAGAACAGCTAACAAGACCAATGCTAGCTGCATCACAGTCAGGCTGTGAACAATAAGTGGTCGGAGCACTGATGGGTCCTGCTACTCAAGAGCTCAGATGAGTGACAAGGCAAAAGGGTATCACTGTGAATTGCATTTGAAGCAAGAGTTGTGGTTTGAAGTTTGACTATCTGTATGGCGTCATTGACCATGTGTGTGTCCAGCTGCCTCTACCATTTAGGAAACACCAGGAAGGTTCATGAGCCATGGTCTGGAGAGTAAAATCTTTTCAATGTGTGGTAGTGCGGCCGGTCTGTTTTCTGGGTCAGAGCGATCAACATTCATTGAAAGTTTTTTTAAGAACTCCGTTTAGGACCTTTGCCCTGGTTGCTTGGTCCATAGTTTTGGCCGGTCTGTTCTGTCACGCGTCTCGAAATGGTGGACCTAAATGCAAACCAAGATAGAGGTGGTTAAGTAATAGGATATTTAATAAAAATATAATCAAACAAGATTATATTTTTAATCACTTTAAAAAAAAAAAAGCCAAGGCTATTAACTGAACTGAGGCTTAACAGACTAAACAAAGGAGGTACAACTACAAGATAAAAAGGAACAAAAGACTAGTGACATGAACTAAAGAACCCCCCAAAAAAGTAAAGAACACACACAAATAACAATAAACCAGATAAAACTAATAAGTACAAAAACTAGGTGGTAAGTCCAGAACTAGGTGGTAGGATTATGGCATGTGTAAGGTCCAAAAAACTGTGTGGCAGAAAACAGATGGTGGCAAAAGGAGAGATCCGGGGAAATCAGGTATGTGAAAAACTGCCGATGGAAACCAGGCACAAAAGTATTGACAGGAAGCATGACGACTAACAGACCAGCAGGGAACTGAGAGAAACACAACTGATTTATAGTAAGTGACACAGGTGAACGTGGTTTACAGTGATTGGATGTGAGCAGGGCAGGGAGAGAGTGAGTGCGCAGGTGTAAGAGCTTGACCTGGTTAAGAGAGTGAGTGAGTGAGTGTGTGTGTGTGTGTGTGTGTGAAAGTGTACCAAGGGAGAACTGAAGGGATGTGGTCAGATGAGTATGGTTGAATACAAAAATATAGATGTGTGAGTGAATGTATGTGTGTGGCCAAGTCAGGGATGTATGTACATGTGAGAGTGTGAATGCAAGTGTGTATCAGTGTCAAAATGATACACACTTGAGGGGGGTGACCAGGTGAAAAGAAAAGAGAAAAAGAATCAGTGAAAAAGATAAATGGGGTGAAAACTGAAATAAGCAGGTGATAGAGGCAGGAATCGTGACAACAACCCTTCGTCTGAGTCCAAATCTCTTTCTGACTCATGACCAAACAGCTCAAACCAAATTTTTATGGTGAAGACCCAATTTTCTTTTCTTTGAATAAACTCACACCACTCAGTCTTCTCACTCATCCCACAGCCTGAAACACAACTTCCACTTCAATTGAACTGATAATTCTAGAGGTTCACATAGTTTTTGCAACACATAAACATTTAGAATTAGATCATTTTCCACTAAATAAAATAAATGAAGTAATTTCCTATTTGTGTAACTGGAATCAGATTTTTGTGACAATATGACGACATTCAGGTCACACTCATGCAGTTGTGGTCACTGTATCGTGACCATGATAAACTTAAACCAGGTAGTCTCACCATGATGACGGGACTTTAGGATGTTTCATATGTTCATGTGTGACTTTACAGTGTTTTAAACAGTCAGGTTTGCTATTTTCCATTAACTTGTCTTAATGCTAAGCTAGGCTAACCTATTCCAGCTTCATGCTAAATACACAGACATTCAAATAATATCACTCTCACCAGGGCATATTTGCACACAGCTAAGCATATTTCCCAAATCAAGAATGTTTTGACTTTGAGGACATTAAATGTTTTTTATTTAAAACTAGTTTTTGTTTCCTAATTTTAAATGTAAGCCACAGCTTTTTCTGATCGGTAACTAAAATGACATTATCCTTCTTCGGGAGAAATTTTGTACACATGACTTGTGGCATTTGCATTACAACATTAATGCTGATCATTTCCTAAATTTCATCCGGCAGTGTTGACCTGTTGTCTCCATTTTCAGTTCTGAATGCAGCCTTCCTCCTGCTGCAGTAAACCAGGTTTAACCATCTGGGGAGTTAAGCTGTAATTTATCAGGCTAATCTCCTCTGGCTGTGGATGGCAATCCATCACCAAACCCAACTGGGTCCACAGTGAGCCAGGAGGAGAGGAGTCTTCCCACATGCAAGGCAGAAATCTGTTTGACACTGGCACCTGTGACGACATTTCAGATGAGTGTAAAGGCCTGTTTGTGGAGGGACATCTTGATCCTGTCATCTCTGCACAAACACTATTAGTGTGATGGCCCAGAGTTACTCATACTATTACATGTTGATGCATTGTCGATGTTTGTCCTTTAACTCGACAACAGTCACCCATATGCTGACATGTATGAAGGTTATGTTTAAGTTTCATGGAGATTTGTTTTATGATAATTGTTTATCTAGTTTTTTTTTTTTTTTTTACCAAATTGCTAATATTTTAGATCCAGCTTTAACATTTATTTTTTTTCTCATTTACATATATGTTTGTATGCCCCACTGTAAACTATATGAGTTAAAGGGCTGCCTAAATGTTGTGTTATCAATGCATATTAACTAGCGACTCAGTTTAGTTGGTTTAGATTTTCTGATTCATTAAACAAGTCGGGGTTTTGTTTGAACCTAACTCTGTAACACCATATGTGTCATATTTGATGTACAAAAATGTTTTGATCAAATATTTACCATAAACTTCTGATGGATCAAACATGATACATCAAAAATATCACATATATAAATGCAATACACACACCCAATTTAAAATACAACTTAATTAGAACATTCTTTAATGTGTGTGTGTGTGTGTGTTTGGGGATATGGACTGAATTTAACACCAAACTTTATTATGGTTCACATAGTTTTTACTTGTGTGATAATAAACTACCACAACATAAGGTAGAAACTTAGCAAACTTAGCAACACCACTTACAACAGAAAGCTGTTCTCCACTCCTCTACCCTCCTCCTCCTCCTCGACACATCCACCCTCCTTCTATAGGACCATCCCATCACCTGTTCTCTAGATCCCATCCCCTCCACCCTTCTTCAAGCAGCTGCATCCACACAAATCAATTATACATATTTCACAACAGGCACCTTCCCCACCTCATTTAAACAGACCCAGATTAATCCCCTCACTTGTTGAGAATTACAGACCTGTCTCTCTTCTTTCTTTTCTTGTCAAGATCCTTGAATGAGCCATCTTTGATCAACTCTCTGATTTTCTTTCTCAGAGAAACCTCATTGATTCCAACCAGTCTGGCTACGTTAGTGATCACTCTACAGAAACAGCACTCCTCACAGTTGTAGAATCCTACTGGCTGCAAAAGCTAGGGGGCAGTCTTAATTCTATTTGATCTATCTGCAGCTTTTCACACTGTGAACCACCAGATTCTTCTATCCACACTCTCTGACTTAGGCATATCTGTAACAGCTCTGAACTGGCTTTGTTCTAACTTGTCTGGTCGAACCTTCAAGGTATCCTAGCAGGGGCACATTTTCAACTCCCACAGCCTCTCTGCTGGTGTGCCACAGGGCTCAGTTCTTGGTCCTCTATACTACATCTCTGGGTTCTATCATCCGCTCACATGGCTTTTCCTATCACTGCTATGCTGACAACACACAGCTCTTCCTGTCCTTTCCACCGGATGACTCAACAGTCTCATCACGCATCACTGCCTGTCTGTCTGACATCTCTGCTTGGATGAGGGAAAGACATCTTCAACTCAACCTCTTCAAGACAGAGCTTCTAGTCTTTCCTGCTAGACTGCCAATACACCACAACATCAGCATCAACATTGAATCTTAGTTAGCCTAAAAAGACACACGTCACCCCTCTCCTCAGATCTTTGCACTGGCTTCCTGTAGCTGCCTGCATCAGGTTCAAAGCTCTGACTCTTCCTACACAGTGGTCGACTCACCTGCACCTGTCTACCTCAACTCCCTCATTCAGATCTACATCCCTACCTCCCACTGCGCTCTGCCAATGAACAGCATCTGGTGGTCACAAAACGAAAAATCCATTACAAAGCTCTTCAGCTCTGTGGTCCCATAATGGTGGAATGAGCTACTGAATTCTGCACGGTCAGCTTCTTCACTCCCAATATTCAAGAAACTACTGAAGACAGAACTGTTCAATAACTTTCTATGCACTTTCTTCAAAAAAAAAAAAATTCCTGTACTTTCACCTCATGAAACGGACACACTTCTTCTGATAGTGCTTCGCTTCGCAGTTTTTTCTCCCTGACTTTTTTGTTGCTTTGTACCTCACTTGTAAGTCGCTTTGGATAAAAGCATCTGCAAAATGATTACATGTAAATGTAGACGTGTTAAAGACTCAGATCAACTTTCCACCATGACTGTTTTCTTTAAACTACTAAAAAGAACATTATTATGAGAACATTAACTCAAACAATGCATGCTGGGAAGTTTGTAGTAAGGTTTCTTTATCAACTTCAGTGAATGAGTTGATGGCTGGATAGTGAGTACAGTGGAGAGGATGCTTTGTCTTAATGAAACAGACATGCAGTAATTTTACTATTCAATATTGCTTTAAACAAATATTTTCAGAATTTTATCTAGTGAGAAAAAAAAGGAAAAACATTCTTCCAGAACCTTTGTACTAAAAGCTAACAGGTATTAATGTACCCACTGCTCACTCAGCTGCTTACTTTAGCAGTCTTCTTAATTTTTAGTTCAGCACACTTATACTATAAACTTTTCAGTTTTTCCCTGTCTTGGTTTCTGTTTTGACAAAACTAAAATCTTGTGCACCTGTCATCTCCCTTCATCTAATCTGAGTATTTTTATTTCATCTCTCCTCCTGCCATATTCAGGCACACACAGTGACAGAGAGAGACCCCAGTGAGTCCCATCAGGCTGCCAGCAGTAATCTGCTATCAGAGTCATCACTCTGCGGTTGGCTAATTGGATAATGTGGTGCAGCGAAAGCACTCAGCAAGCCAGGGGATTCCCTTATCACAGTGGCTGGTGGGAGAGTCGAATGCAAAGTGTCTCTTTACAAAGACATACACTACTTGGGCCTTCTAGAGCTGATCTTCACCACACACATTCACAAAGTCTGTAGTGATCTTAGAGTAAATCAGCAACTGTACTAGTTATTGCATTACCAGGACAGCAATGATAATAAATAACAGTAGAAGAAGATGGAAGCAGCAGTTAAAGAAGAGATATTATGCAGCACTGCTGTTTTAGACTGCAGCACTTTAAGCTAAGTGCCTTCCTCAGTACTCTGTTCATAGGCTTTTTTGTAATTGTACACACGTTTGCTTCTTATTTACAATTTCTGACAAAAAAATACACCTGAACTGTTCTAGTTTGAGACATTCTGTGCCAGTGTTTGTACAAACTAAATATGAAGGTGCTTGAGGAGAGTTTACGAGGTTAATGGAGTATTAACAGTAATAATTAATAGTATAAACTTGTGAGAGGTCACCAGCCCATTGCAAAGTTAATAAGAAATCATTAGTGTTTGCAAAAATGTATGGCAGAGCCAATAAATAGGGCACATGTCCTCATTTTGTTTTGTCATGATGTCATGATGAACTATTTGTGGAAAGCCCTTAAAATTGCCAGTGAAACTTGTTTATTAAAGGTCGTATTAGGGGTGAAAACAAAAAAAAACAGTGCACTGTGTCACCCTGCACAGAGGGGAGGTGGCCTGTTACTCATCTATAGGAACGTACATTCCATCAACATCAGCGTAATAACACTGATGTTTCCTCCATCAGTTTCCTCTTCCTGCAAGGATCTGTCTCCAATCACTGCTGTCAATTAGACCAGCTCCTTCTCCCATGGACTTCTGCATAATCTACTTTCTCTCTGGACTGATCACATTACAGTTCAGATGGTGCCATCATGGTTGAGAGGAGGGAGGAGGAGATGAGGGTCATCTGCTGACTGGAAGGAGATCTCAAAGTCTTGAAGGCCAGAGACACTGTTGTCATGATGTAGTGGTAGATAAGATTCAGATCATCGTCATCGAATTCAGACAAAAATGGATCATAACTTCCAGAAAATGTTTGCTCATAATCAGTTACTTCCACATTAGTTTATTCAAATGTTATTCATATATGCTACGCATGCAAAATCTAATTCATTTCAAACTGATGACAGTGATAAGTGCAAAATGTAAAACTATGTCATTCCAATGCATTTATATCTCATATCAGATTTAAAAATTGCATGGTAGAGTATCTGAAATGATCAACATGATTGTTATATGAAATTATTTTGGTTTTTGGCCACTTGTTGAAGTCATATTGTCATATTGGGCACTTTTTCATTTAGCAAATAACATGATTTTGGATGTTTGGCAATGTTGAAAGAATAGATTTAGCTCAAGAGTTGCGTCTTTCCTATGGAAGAGGATCAGTCTTGTTGCTCTTCTTATCTCTCTCCACTTTCTGCTCACCTCAACCGGTCGAGGCAGATGGCCGTCCACCATGAGCCTGGTTTCTTCTGCTGAAGGGAGTTTTTCCTCTCTACTGTTGCCTAGCGCTAGGACTCGGGGGAATTGTTGTGCTTTCTCTATAACTGACTGAATCATGATTTAATTTGAATGGAAAAAAGTGAATGCAAATTGAGGACATTTAATTGTAATTCATGCAATATTTGTTATTCAACTGTTAATCAAATGCCACCTTTGAAAAACACATCCAACGATTAGATGCATTAAAACAATTAAGTTACTATTTTTTTCTTTTTATTGTTTATGAAAAGGTCCTACGTGTTTCAAACGAGAAGGTTTTACCAGAGCTGATGGTGTAAATGTTGTTTCCAGACATTTAATTCACAAACAAAAATCATGTTATAGTTTTGTCGAAGGGCTTTATGGTTTATACAACCTACAACACCACATAGGTCTTTTCTGGTCAAACAAACATGTAACAAGCCTTAGGAACATAACAGGTATAGACAATATTAATTACAGAACATAACATATAACATGAAGTAAATGTCAGGACTTAGCAAAAGTCTTTTAGAGAAATATTAACAAAGTTTTGGGCAACTTCAGTGTGCCACTCAAAGCTGGTAACACGAAAGGATCATCTGTTACAATATTATATATATAGACATTTCATTAGTACTTAAACATGATGTATCATACATATATCTGTTTAACATCACCATCTTTCTGCTCTGTCACCTGCATAAAGCTCTGCACTCTTTCTTTTCCTCTCTGTAAGTCCTGTCTAAGCCAATCATATTTTTTCTCTCCAGCGATATGGATAAATGGTTCGTACTCATTTAGACGGATGGATAGATGGTTGGATGGACGGATGGATGAGGTGCTGGCCAACGTCACAGATAATTCACTGTGCCATTCCAACAGAGCAAATCAGACTCATCGGGGACACTGTGGGTGGATTCAAAAACACTTAGTCCTGTGTGGTGTGCTTTAGTAAACGTCCAGCACCACCTGAAATAGAAAACAGTGTCAGTATCTTCCAAATAGCACTTCACATATTATTGTATTTATTTCAAATGGTAATCTGCGAGAATGTGGTTTTATTCAGCACCATTTCTGGTACACGTTCTGGGCATAAACGGCTGCAGTAGGATTTTGATATCATTGTTTTGGTATTAAGTATTTGTGTCATGACAGGACAATACACAAGATAAAAAAAGAAAATCTTTACAGCTTAAAATTATGCATTTTCTTCAATCATATATGTTAACCAAAAATGTATTTTTATAACAAGAATAGCAAATATCATGGTCATTCACACTGGGGTCCACAAAACTGGAGAGAGGAATGAACACAGATTTCCTGTCATTGTGTGGTTTCTCAAACATTAAGCAACATTGTGATGACAGTTTTAGTTCTACAGTACTTTTTATATTAAAGGATGATTTCTCACCTGTTTCTTTTAGCTGATATTTATTATTTCAAATGTGACGTGAAGAGTATTTCTGTGCTGATCTGTATGCGTGGCAAGTTACCTTCAGTAGAGTGTTGACTGGGAAGATTTCAAACAGGTCAAAAGGAGTAAATGATCTTATAAGTGCTGGCTGAGAAAAACAGCACAGTCTAGACTGTTGAATTATGATCATAACTTTATTTGAGGACCTGGAGAACATGTTAACTGTTGAAGGGAATCAGACCTGTTTAAGTCTAAGTCTCAGACAGCCTCATTCATTTTCCACAAACCACATAAAGTTGGGTTAAATTAAGGCTTTAAAACTACAAAACACTTTATTACAGCACCTCCGGTTAAAAAAGGTAGCACTCCTTCCAGCTAAGATCCTAGTAGGTGAGGAGAAGCCGTGGCCTTGTTATTAATTTAAAGAAGTGGACAATGCATCATTATTTCTGGATGCTGTTTAAAAAGCTAGAACCGTGTTTGCTGTAATTCTACTTGGGCTTTGCAGTATTTTCATTTTTTTTTCTATTTTCTGTAACAGATCTGAAAAAAACTTCCAGTTTTACTTGTCAAAGTCCTCCGTTGTTTTCCATCTTGAGCTCCAGTCCAAACTCTAGTTTCTCTCTTCATGTCTTTGTGCTGCAGTTGGAAGAGGAGCCCAGGGAAAACGACCAGATGAGTCAACGGCATCAGCCCTGGCATATAAGTTAGTTATTCCTGCGATTAATTCGAAGTAAACGAAAAAAACTCCCCACTAATTTCACCATAGGCCTATTTGGTTCCGACCGTGACCAAACCCAATGACGGAAGCAGAGACCTACTGACGTCCCAGGCCCCTGATCGAATCTAATGTCCCCCCCCCCGCTCTATGTGAAAC
>OMLM01020825.1:8006-24174 GCA_900302695.1 Helostoma temminkii | reverse complement strand
ATCCAGGTATATAAAACGGGAGCAGAGCACAAGGCGAGCAGAAAGCCACGAAGAGAACGAACCAGGAATCAAGTGGACATACAGCATCTCAAGATCAGGACTTTGGAGAGCGCAGCGGAAAGATCCAAAAGCCGAGCACTTTATCTAAAGCACATGTAAGATTTTATACTTCTATTACAGTTATTTTAGGATTTCTGTGCGATTTCTAGCTTCTCTGGGTTTGGTCATTTTAAACATTGTTGTTTTTACGCGCTTCAGCCAGGCTTTGGATGCAGCTCTGCAGACCACAGAATATCAAGTCGAAGGTCGAATTCACGTTGTAATTGTAGTTGTAGCTTGATGCATTCGTTTCTGTTTAAAGTCTATGAATAGCAGCGGAGTAATAAGAGTTTCATCCTCGCTACTGTCCGCGCTGTGCGCAATTACGCGTTGGATTCTAAGTGTTCAAAGGTTCTTTCCTCTTTCACAGTCAAACGAGTAGTTTAGGAAGGACCAACACTCATTTGTTTTATTCTTTGTTAGTTGACTTAACGTGACTGAAGAGTAAAAGAGACGAACTGGTAACAAACTAAAACACAACAAGCACAACTGTTCTGGGAAAAATATTTATTTATGTCATTTATTTTTATGTTTCCGGGTAAATTTGCTTTTTTCCAGCAAACGGTTTGAGATGTTGAAAAAAGTTAATAGTTCGTAAACTCTGAAGGCGCGTATGATACAGCAGCATCTGCGAGGTAGAATGAAATAGTGCGTAATTACGCACCGGGTTAGATGTTTTTTTCTTTCTAAGCCTAGAACATATGGAACATTTGTGAAGAGCCAGTTTTCAGATGCGTCTTTTTGTCTGTAGAATGATTCAAAGCGTCTTTACGACCTGCGGGATTTAAGATAATAAATGAACTGAATGACTGGTGGATAATGGCCCGGGATGATCACTGAAGTTAGGTTAGAGGGAGAATAACCAGCCACCGTTTCCATCCTCAGGTGTAAAGCGATGTTACAACGGAACGGTCCCCACCTGCTTCTCCTAATAGCCCTGTGCAGTGTGTTGTACTCCCGGACTCTGAGTCTGCCATACACATCCATGAGGTGAGAGGAAACCTGTATTCTTTCCATCTAAAGTTACTGAGAATCCACCCAGCAGCCTCCAGACTCCTGCTCAGTTTTTTACGCATGTTGTCAGAAATCATTTTTAATATTGACACATGTGCTCTGGTTAAGTTGAAGCCAGACGTCGCAGATCTAAAAAACCTGAATAAGAATCTAAGCAAGTCGGTTCAATAATTACTATGATTATAATTTGTTTACAATCATTTACACTGTAAACAAATGTGTTTTCAATACTTTCTTTCAGAAATCTTGAATCTTTTATTACTACATTTTTAAATCCACTGCGGCGTCATCATAAAAAGTCGACTTACGGCGATGTTGTTATTCCTAAGAGCATTTGGAATAAAATTATAAAGGTGGAAATCAGAATCTTTTTTTATTCAGTCACGGAACTGAAGCTTCTGTGCGTCTGCTTGACGTTTGTTGTTGTTTTATTTGATCAATGTAATGAAACGTTCAGATTTTCATGCATCTGTCCTGTGCTGCTGTTCAGACCGACGAGACACGCAGACGGGCTGTTCACCAGCGGATACAGCAAACTCCTGGGACAGCTGTCAGCGCGGAGGTACCTGGAGTCCCTGATCGGAAAGCGGGTCAGGTGGGTGAATTCCCGGTCTGGAGAACGGAGAGATGCGGACACAGCAGGAGGATGAACCTGGCTGTTGGCGTTATATGTTTATATGTTATTTCCCATAGCAACACATAATTAACTGATTTACAGAGCAGCATTTAAAAACCTGGTTCCCGTTTTCCAGCCTCAGACTTGGTGGATTAATAGTTTCATAATGAATCAGTAAAAATGTAAAGTAATAATGTTTAAATGTAAAGTTAAGTCTGAAGTCAGCATAGAACCCTGATACAGAGTGAAAACACACTGTTATTTCCAGCAAAGCCTCTATGCAAAAGGTCAAAATTCATGTAAAGATAGATTTTTTTCTGTCATGTGTTTTAGACGGTCTGCTGACATTTACAATGAAAAGCTTGACCTGCTTGATGATTCATTTTGCCGTTGACTAAACATTTTTAAAAGTTAATTTGTGTAATTACTCCTTCATTACATGTTTGTTATGGCGCCAGAAGGGGCTGACACACACACACACACACACACACACACAGAAAGACACGATGAATCACTGATCTTAACCTGCCCTGACTTTGCACTGAAACATGTTCCTGCCTGAACTATGGTATTTTCATCTTTATGTCTTTAAATCTGTCCAGCGATGAACTGATGGAGGAGCCAGTGAAGCGCCACTCAGACGCCATCTTCACAGACAACTACAGCCGCTTCCGCAAACAGATGGCCGTCAAGAAGTATCTGAACTCAGTCCTAACAGGAAAGAGAAGGTAGGAATCAGTCGTCTCTATGTTCACTCGTCCACTTCCCAGTCATTTTAAGGCTATTTCAGTTTAACATGTTGCCTGCACACACATATGAATGTAGAAAGACTGCACCAGCTGGTTGACAAGTGAAGCTTTGGTTCAGAAACTGCAGCTAGAAGAACATTCACATTTACTCTACTGCTCAGTTTTGGTTCCTCTTTGCTGAAAATCAACTATTTTCCACTCCTGAAATAAAAAACAAATATAGAAATTGTCCAAAAACATCAGAACAACTTTTCAAATATGACATTACATTATGCCCAAGAAATGTTGAAATACAATCTAATAGACAGTGAAGCAAAAACAGCTCACTGATAAGCTCCTGCTTTTAAAAAAGCTTATTATGTTCATTAGCAGAATGAAGAACACTGCACATTTTAATGAATAGATAAGGTTTTCTATGTATGTCTGATAGATATCTCAACATTTTAGTAATAATAAAAACCGGTGGAATAAAACTATTTGTCAGTAGGAACTTTTTCACCCTCCATGCTTATCAGTTTTTACTCCATACAAACACACAGCTTAGAAGATCCTGGAACCAGTGACCAGGAGGAGCCCAGAGATGAACCCAACACTTTTCAGGAGAGCTACGATGACATCAACGTAGATCACCTCTTAAACAACTTTCAACTGGTAGGTGCAGACACACACTGTTGTACTTGTAACCTTCCTTACATTAACCTTAACATTAACCCATCTAAAGGTTACTAAAAACTTCCTGGGTCTAAGACCAAAAGGGTTGTTGGGCCCTAGAGGAGAGCCTCTGCATTAGAGCAACTGTGTGAAGATTTCTGCTTTTTTACTACGAACATGCACTCAACTCAGAATTAAATAGAAAATAACCATTGAGACATTCAAAATCACTTGAAAAGATGGAAGCAACGCTAAAAGGAGACACAAAATGGCCCCAACTAGACCCAAAATGGCTTAATCTGTCGCGCCACCAACTAACAGCAACCTTAAATCTGAAGCCACTGCTAAAAGAAGCCCTCACTTTCAACAAATATCCTCATTTTTGGGATCTATAACAACGAACAAACGTGTGATGGATATCTGACATTTGTTAGAATAGTAGATTAATAACCAATTTTCCTCTCTGTTCATATTCTCTTCGGTTTCTGTCTTACAGCCACTTTGAGGAGAGGCCCGTTCTCGAGTGAATACCTCAAGTCATCCTCATGAAATCGCCCATTAGAAAAACAACAAAGCATTAATCCAAAGGACATTTGAGCATCAACTCAGCCAATGATGATTTGTTCTCCACTGTGGTTACCTATTTATCCATCTACACAATACACATTTACACTGTATATATACAGTACATATACAAAAATACTAATCATGTCTGCCCCAAAGACTCTTTGGGTTGCACAGAGCAACACGTGTGTTCTTGTGCAGTTTGGTCAGCGTTTGAAGACAGTAAATATACACAGAAGTACCACATTAACTTTCTGTCTAGTTTAATGTTCCATTTACTTTAAATGGAATCACATCTCTCTTTCTTATGAAGCACTGTCTTATTCATTTTGTGTGAAATTTGTCCCATCCGCTTCCATTTGACCTAGTGAATGTCAATAGAGATTCATTTCTTCATGTGTTTTCCCCATTGACTTTCATTTGAGTGAACATTGTCCTCTTAACATTCAGTTAAACATCTGATCCACTGAAAGTCAATGGAACACAATTTCTTTTTTTGCCAGTGTATGTACTATTCTATTAGCTTTAAGTGAAACATTTGCCTAAAACACCTGTCTCACATTAACTATCTAAATAAATCACTGCTTTATTAAAAATCTATGGCCTCATTTACCTTCAGTAGAATAATAGTTGCATAGAATTAAAGTGGAATATCAGATTTTAAATAGATGTGTTGTTCGGGATATTTCAGCAGTAAATCTGTGCTGAATTAAAATAACATTAGTCTCACTTACTTTCAATGGTACAAACATGATGTAAGTTCTTTTAGAGATTCCATATGTGGTCTTTTGCTGGTAAACAGAAGTAGATACCTAAGGAGGATGACCAAACTCTGAATGGACACAGATGCATATAATCACTTTATACTATTCAATATGTAGAGCAAAGACATTATAACTGTGCATAGACCTGCCTTTAGTGCATATAGTGATGTACACCACTCACCAAATAAAAGATGTTGGTTTATTTTTCAAAGCTAAGTTGTTTTGTCTGGCTTGATTTGTGTTGACTAACGTGCATTTGATCATTTTGCGGAGGTTATGCTGCAGATGGTTGATATTTTGTGCTTTTGATTGTTTTCCTATTTAAAAGTTTCAGATCATTTTACACAATTTACATTTTTAGGTAGAAACACAGTTTAAACTACAATGAGGCAGTGAACTGCTCTACTGGAGATCCAGCTAATGATGCTTTTCAAAAAAGGAAAATGTCAGTTTCAGTTTTTTTGCAAATCACACATGAAGAACATTGTACTAAACTGCAAAAAAAAAAAAAATTTAAAACAAAACATTTTATGTGTCACATATCAGCACAGGGGGAAAAGGTCACTCACTGATTTGTGTCACTAATTTACAACTCAAGTGTATATTTATTCAGATTTTTTATCCATCATCCAAACCACTTGTTGCAGTGCTGGAGCTGATCCCGACTGTCACAGAGCAGAAGGCAAGTTTACCCTGAACAGGTGGGAAGTCTATCACAGAGCTGACAATGGAGACATGCAGAGACAGGGAACCAGTCCCACTCACATTCACACCTAGAGGCAATTTAGAGCCAACAGTTAACCAATCTGCATGTCTTTGGGTTGCTGGGAGGAGAACAGAGAAAACATGTCAACTCCACATAACAGATATTCAGTTTTAACTTCGCTTCTTACATCATTATTTTATATCAGTTTGAAAACAAATCATCAAATGTATTTATTGTATAATTTTAAAAACCCAAGTATTGTCTTAAATACTGCTGGCCGATGTCAACTAGCCAGACTTTCTTTACTTGATGTCATTGATTTATTTAGACAGAGACAATGCACATGAATCAACATTTGTGTAAAGGTGTCAGTTTAAACTATTTAGCTAATCTCTATAAACTGTATTTCCTGGGAAAAGTGTTAAATGCTGAAAAACATGATAATAAAATCAAAACAAAAAAAAAGAGAAAATTTCAAGATGTTTTCTAAATTAAAACGTGACCAAACAGATGGATGTGACAACATGTTGACCTATATGAAAACAAACGAGCAAGTGACCTTTGCATGTCCCCTATGGGTGTCAGCTTTAAATGATGTTCAGTGACACTGACATGATTAACACAGTGTGTTTATTTGGCCTTGAAATGCCTCCTTCCTATGTTTTTGACACTGTGTAGTATTTTAATAACCCACCCATAAATACACAGAGTACATCTACATACAACAGTATATTTTGAAAAAAGTTGGCAAAAGCAATGTGACCCATTTTTATATGACTGTTGATCCTTGCATCTTGCTGTTTTCAATTCAAAAGCATGATGGAAATGTGAATAAACATGTTTAACGTCAGTGAGCAGCAGGTTTACTTGACTGAAAACAATACAAAGGTGGCTCTCCTCTACATATCCTTTAGATATTCTAAACACTTGGAAGAATAAAATCCAGCAGACTAAGCAAAATGTTCCAAATCTCAGATATAAGGGGAATTTCAATAATGTGCATATTAAAATAAAAGAATTGTAGAGGAAAAGATTAAACGAGAAAAGCAAACTGAACTTCAGCACCATGGACAGCGACACTTGCTATTTTTATTAGTTTTATACAAAATTTTTACGAGGTTAATCTCATAATTGTCTCCTAAAAAGCTAAAAAGTGTTTATATAATTCGAATTTTATGAAAAACCTCCAGAACAAAAACCAGCAGAAAACAATCAGTGATTTTATTTAATCTTTATCTTTTATCTGTCAGTGTTTCAGGCTTACAAGGGAAGTTCAAACTAATCAGTGGCGACTGCTGCACTAAATGCTGCTTCCACAGGGGATCCAAGGGTTTAAGTACCAGAAATAAAAAAAAATGCAATGAAAAACATTAGGTAAACAATTAGTCAACTGAACATGACTGTGTAAAGTTATGATTAGCTCAAAGTTGAAGAGTTAATAGAAACAGAATCATGGAGATGAATCTGAGTGATACGTCTTGTGTTTCCCACTTTGTTTTACTTCCACTAAATCACATGAAAGGTTGTTTATTCATAAACAATGTGCTTCAGAATTTAATGTGTATTAGTCTACCGATGGCAAGATTTTCTCCTGTCTGAGTAACGTTTATTAACAACCGTGAAAATCTATGTGCAAATGACTTAATCACCACAATGTGTTCACTGTATTTATCACAGTGTGGCCTTCAAAACCAGTGTAACACCTTGAATTCCCATTCAGTGAGCCCTCACACTTTTGGTTGAAGTAGGTCACGTGGGAGATTGCTAATGGACTGCAAGTCAGCTGTGTGATGTTGTGTGAAGGTTTGAGCGTAGCCATGCTTTCAGTCATGTTGTCATGCTTCGCACCATTAACAGACTTCTTAGTCATCCAGCTGTGAGTTTCCACAGCTCTGCTCCATAATGGCTTCCACTGTAGGAGAAATGTTGACCAGTCACAGCTGATGAAAAATGTTCAAGTGCAAATGGACCCTTAGTGTCCTGCTCTGTTCGCTACAGTGTTTGTGGCATTAAAATGCATGTTTTTACTCGTATCACACTGATATAACTAAATTCAAAGTTAGCTTTAGGTCATTTCTGTAAATATCTGATGGTGATTAAGCGTATGTGCACTTCATGTTTACCTGTAATATCCTCTGGCATGTTTGCAACTAAAGCAGAAAAATTAAAATAGCATGACTTGAAGTTAAAATATAATTCCCCACCCTCTCTGCTGTGACTCAGTGTGTTTACACGTGTCAAAAAGGCAGCGGATATTTGACTCATAAATGTCATAAGCAATGTTCTGCAGGGCTGGACCCACGTCAGACGATCATGTAATTAGAAGCCGAAGCATCACTCTGTGTGATTGACAGACTTAAGGAGGTTTGCTGATTCAGCAACAGCTCACATTGATTCCAAACAGATGGGGTGAAGGACATAAGTATAATCTGTGCAGAATCTTCGATTTAGTTCTTCGGAAGTACACTGTATACAGTAACTTCCATATGTGATGTATTCTTGCTTTTAAAAACACCCAACAGCCTGCACATTAATAGCGTGTGGTTATTTTTTTGATGCTTTTTCTGCACAATGATGTGTGGGTGTTTGTGTGTGCACATTAAATCATTCGTCCTGGAGTGAAGCAAGTTTGCTATCATTAAAAAAAAGCCCAGTAGGTGTATTTTTGTGTAAGCACTGTGATTCTACATACTGCGTGTGTGTCCACTCTTGTGAACATTTGTGCTTACTGCCTGCTTTGTGGAGAGGCTTCACTCATTAGCTCTCATCACTGACGATCTTAATGGACCAAACAGAGTAAAAATAGACAGATAGAGGGCTTCGGCCTTTTAGCACCAAGCTCTACAGGCACATGTTTGTGTGTTCCTGGGTAAGCTGAGCTCTACCTGGGCTGAAAGACTTAAAGTCACCTCATATACTGACAAATATCATGACATATCATGTCATAAATCAGTTTTCTTGGGATCACTCTTATCACAAAAACACATAAGCAGAGATGTTACGAGTGCAGATTCCGATTCTCTACAGAACATAAATCAAAACTCCAGATGTGTGTGCAAAGTCATACAACAAAATAAAATGCTTTCTAATATTCACTCAGAAAACTATTTTAGTTATGTTGCAGGGGTTTGTTATATATACACATATATACACACATATATACACACACACACATATAGTTTAACCAGCCTGCCTTAATTTTTCATCCCTCCTTAGGTCCATTTGAAGGACTTAATTCCCATCGTGTTTCTTCCTTGTTTCCCTGGAGGTTGATGGAGTGACAGCTTAATGTCAGTGTTTTTACAGTTCAACCTTGGTGACAAACAGCTGATTGACATGTGGAAGTCACTGCACATCAAGACAATCAACCTGAAAAACACAGCTCACGTGGCGCGGATGTTTCCCTGTCATACATCAACCCCGCTGTTCTGTCCTTGGGCTAAAATGAGCTATTTATGCAAAAGAACAGAAAAATAGTGAACTTTAAAGAATGAAACACAAACAGAAAAACCTGGTGACAAAGAAGAGTGAAGGAAAAGGCATCTACATTTTAGTTAAGAGTTTTTTTTTTGCATTTTGTTAAATAACATGTATTTCACATAGTGAGCAGTAAGTTGCTCTGGCTTGTGAGACTAGATAGTGCACCGATGCTACCTAGTAAAGACCTTTTAACACACTCACACACACAGATGGCAGCCACCTCTAATGACTTTTACAATTAGCAGCAGGTCAGATTGTGTTGGGGATGTGTCTCAGTGCAGGAGCCGATCAATAAATCTGCCAGATGAAAGATCCCGAGTCGCTGAGGGAGCGAAAGGCCACAGCACAGATAAATCAGCAGTTGCCGCCAGAGAGTCTGACGTTTTACAAAATAGTCCATTGAGTCCATTATCATGACATTTCCTTACACGTTAGACGTACAGCTACTGCTCTTTTAATTCTGTTCTCACATCTGTCTCCTCAACAGATAAGTGTTACTTCTGGTTATTTCTGGCTAAAATAGACACAAAGCACATCTCAAATCATAACAAATCATCATCCTTCATCCTTTCACCAAGTGGCACAGGACAAGAAAACCAGTGATGAGGACACTTATAATTAAATAAAAACACCCCTTTAAATCAGTTAATACTATTGAAGACCTGTGTTCCTTTTAAGCCAACATTAAAAAAGTAGTGTACATAGCATTTATACCACTTATTGCTAATAATCCCACAATGCACTGCTCCCTGTTGTAAACATAAGAAAATTACCACCGTAGCTCCAGCCAGTATCTGCAATGATGCAAGATGACTCCAATTATTGAGTGTCCAAAATCTCAATTTGCTGCTCACTACTGAGTGGACATTATTCAGGGAGTGAGTGAATGAGTGAACAGGCAGTGAACCAGTTGATGAACCAGTCAGCAGCAGCAGAGGTGATCCCGTCCGAAGAAGGTCCCTCTCCTCTTTAGTCAGACGTGACGCATATGGTTTCCACAAAGAAAGTCAAATTTCTATTTATCTGACTCCAGAACAGTTTTTCACTTTGCCACCGTCCATTTTAAATGAGTTACATGTCATGTAACTTGGATGTATTTTTGGATGTAATGGCGAACTGAGTTCACAGTCAGTGATTTTTGGAAGTATTCCTGAGCCCACACAGTGATGTCCACTTATGTCTTTTTTTAATCCTAAGGCCTTGAAGATGACGGCATCCGAGTTTGCATTTAAGTCTTGTCCGTTGTGCACAGAGGATTCTCTGAATCGTGTGATGATATTACTGTTGAGTCTATGCATGCATTGTCCTTTTTGTCCTTCAGCTCTGGCAGGAGAAGAGGAAGGGCAGATGATCCCAGCTGCGAGGGCTTCTCAGATGTTCTTTAACATCACTTTAATTCACAAAAACTAAACGTAACCAGGTTGCTGGTACAAAACTAGAAAAACACAAAATGGCTGCATTGAGGGCAGAAGCAAAACTAGAGTCCCTTGGAAAAAGGAACACAAAATGGCTGCACAATGGACACTGGCATGGTGGATAGGTGCATGAGCAAAAAAGGTGTTTTAATCTTACAGATCACCAGATATCAGTGTACTTGCTTTGTTTAATTCCTGCTTTGTCAGGTCTCATTTTGCGATCACTATTTAAAATCAAACACAAGTGATGGCAAACAAAAAAGGAATAGCTCATATGTGCAGAATCTGTATCTATAAGCCTCACCAACTTAAATAACCAGTTTCTAGCTAAAACATAAAAAACTACATAAAAAATAGTCTCCAAAACAACAGACAGCTTTCAGTTCAACATGCAAAATCATAAAAACTGTATACAGGCAAAAACAAAAAGGTTTTTCATCTACTTTGGATACAAATTTACTGTACAACGCAAACATTATTATGTGAGTGAGTGTGCGTGTGTACACTACTGGTCAAAAGTTTGGGATCAGTAAAAGGTGTTGGTGTTTTCCAAGGAAACACACATGAAATTAGTCTGAACAGGAAATATAGCAGGAGAACAGCACATGCTGTTATGTCAGAGTTAGAAATAATGATTTTGATGAAAATGATGAATGTGTTTATTAATTAGCAATTATAATCCGACAGACCTGAGGTATTCTAGCTGTCAATTTTTCAAGGTAATCTGATGAGATTTGACCCTTCAAGTCTTGATTGAATCTTCCTCCGTGTTGGCCACTCCATTACAGTCAGAATTCTGGCTGACTGCTTATTCTTCAAATATTGCTGATACAATTTGGAGGTTTATCCTGTTGTAGGATGAAATTGGACCCAATCAAGTGCTGTCCACAGGGTATGGCATGGAGCTGCAAAATTTTGCGATAGCTTTCCTTCCTCAACGTCCCTTCCACTCTGTACAAATCTCCTATTTTACCACCTCCAAAGCAAACCCCAGACCATCGCGCTGCTTCCACCATGCTTGACTGAAGGTATAAAGCACCATTCTAGCATCTTTTAATTTGTTCTGTGTCTCACAAATGTTCTTTAGTTTCATCCAAAGACCTCAAACTTGGACTTATCTGTCCACAACTTCTTCCAGTGTTAGTGTCCAATGTTTGTGCTCTATTGCCCATCTCAGTCTTTTTTTTTTTTTTTTGGCCAGCCTGATATACTGCTTTTTCTTCGCAATTCTACCATGAAGTCCAGCATCCTGAAGTCTCCTCTTCACTGTTGATGCTGACACTGGTGTTTTATGGGTACTATATAGCGCAGCTGCCAGTTGAGGACCTGTGAGGCGTCTCTGTCCTAAACTACACACTCTCAGATATTTATCTTCTTGTACAGTTGTGCACTGGGGCCTCCCACTCCTTTTTCTGCCCTTGTTAGAGCCAGTTTGTGCTGCTCTCTGAAGGGAGTAGTGAACAGCAAGATAAATTTTCTCACATTAAGTAGACTTCCTTTCTGAGGACAACAATAGACTGACTGTCTCTAATGAAAGTTCTTTCTTTCTGTTCATTTTGAGCCTGTAAACAAACCAACAACTGCTGATGTTCAGATACTAAACTGGCCTAAAGAATGCCATGCTCCCTTGTTCACTACATTAGTACAGCGGTTCTCAGCTGTGAATGCAGAGGGGTTTTTTCATAATCAGTTAGCCTTATAAAATGATTAACTTGAATTAGCAGCCATACCAGGAGATTGATGCAGAGGACTGACAATTGCTACTATATTGTTTTTCTATTGCATAAAAATGTGTTTTTCTTTCGAAAACAAAGAAATTTGCAACTGATACCAAACCTTTGAGGAGTAGTGTATACGTGTGTATACATATGCATACAGTATGTGCTACTGAATGTACACAGTTTACTAAAACTTTGGTTAAAGTTAATCTTTTAACAATGAACAGGTTCCTGTTAGTTCTGTCTTCTTATAGTACTGACAGATAACAGCCTGAATTCTACCATGCCCATGCACCTAATACTTGTGCAAATGAATAAATAATGAAATACATATAATAAAAACATGTAAATGCCAAGACAAAATAAACAAAACCTATGCAGTTACAGGTCCAATTGAAGACAAAGAGAAAGTGGTGCTACAGTGACATTGCCACCGTTTTACTGATCATGATCACATGAACATAGTACATGGGCAAATGTTTCCTAGCAACATGTATTTACAGCATAATCAAAACTTGGTTTTATCTACTGTTGTATGGTAAGAGGTTGGACCAGTAGATGGCAGTATTTGGCATCATATCTCATACAACAACTAATCTGTGAGGGGACTGAACTTGAGTATACAGGAAGACAGATAAACAGGTACAATAATAGTTATACTGGGCATTTTGTAGTGAACAAAATGATAGCAGGCAGTTACATCAATGTGTAAATAAGCAGCACCAGGACAAAAAGTGATACAGTTCGATGGGACACTAATAGCAGCAGACAAGGTCCCAGCCAGGAGGAATATACACACAGGGGATATGGAAGAATGTACAGTGGTTGCAGCTTGACCATCATTGCAGAAATTGCCAGATATCATATAGAAGAGAGAAATGGCCCAAAATACAACACAGACATCACAGAGATCTGGAATAGTATAGAATAGTAAGAAGGGTGAGCAGCCAGTAGGAGCTGCCTCTCAGTAACTTTAGACTTAAAAGTTTTACTCCTACGACTGCAGAGCTGTGATGACAGAAAAATATACAGAAAATTAACACTGCATCACGCTGAAGATCCAACATGAACAAAATTAAACTTTCACTGCTATATCTTTATCGTGTTGTTAAGTATAGTAGTATATGTTCGTAGTGTTGTCACCATAAGTTGACAGTGTTCTCATCAATCAGTCAGGACAACACAGCAGAGCATGTGAAGTGGTGTATGCACACACAGTCAAGTCTTTGGTGAAACCAGAGCAAATTACTGACCACAGAGGAGGAAACACTGACACTTAGCTATCAATACTATTGATATTTGGATCGATCCACGCACCTTTAGGGAGGAGGAAGCAAAGTGCCTCTTAAAACTGCTTACTTTAGCACAATTGAATTGGCCATTAATTTGGTCCTCTGGTTAAATTCATGAAAGAGATGGAATGTCCTTCTGTAAAAAGTTGAAAACAGACACATCAAGTTACGAAACTATCTTACTGAGAAAGGTCTTTCAGCTGAGCTAGCAAGGGACAGTGAAATAGGCATTGTGATGAGGGGAAGGGGGGGCAAGTGTAGTAAGGACATTCAGCTCAATTCAGATCAAAAAAATGACCAGTAGGAGAGGAGAAGGAGAAAAGGCAATGGTTCAGAGAATTCCTTAAGTTAGAGAAAAGGAATAGATAAGATTTTAACTTAGGCTCACAAATAGTATTCCTCCTTTTAGAAATTTAGTTTAGAAATTCCCCATATGTGAAATGTAAAAGGGGGAATCCCCCCATTTAAAAAAAAGTTAATTTCAGGCCTTGTACAGTATATAATCTTGCTGTTTCTTCTTTGAATGACATAATTTCCCATCAGGTCTAATTGCCAATAAGCATTCAGGAAATAGTGCTATAAAATGGCTTTACGATTTAGAAAGGGTTCCCACTTAGTACTTTCTATCCAGAGAGCTGGAGCTAACAGTGTCCTAGAGTTATGATACCTCAAACACAGCGAAGCAGTACATTTACATTTAGTCACTTGGCAGACGCTTTTATCCAAAGCGACTTACAAGTGAGGAATAAATAAAATCAAAGTTGAGGAAAAAACTTTAAAGTAAAGTGCTATCAGAAGAAGTGTATCAGTTTCGTAGAATGTACGTTTTTTTTTTGATGATTATATTAAGTGAATAGAAAGTTACGGAAAAGTTCTAATTCTGATTGAAAAAAGAAAAGGACCAAGAACTGAGCCCTGTGGCACACTGATAGAGAGGCTTGAGTTGAAAACATGCCCCTGCCAGGATATCTTGAAGGTTCGACCAGATAAGTAAGAACTAAGCCAGGCCAGAGCTGTTCCAGATATGACCAAGTCAAAGAGTGCGGATAGAAGGATCTGGTGGTTCACAGTGTCAAAAGTTGCAGATAAATCAAGTAGGATTAAGACAGAGGTCTGTCCCCTAGCTTCTGCAGCCCGCAAGGATTCTACAACTGTCAGGAGTGCAGTTTCTGTAGAGTGAACACTCATTTAGCCAGACTGGTTGGCATCAAGAAGGGTGTTATGAGAGAGAATATCAGAGAGTTTTTTTGTTTGTTTTAATGATTTTGCCCTTATACACCACCTCAATGGTGTTGTTTTTTTTTTTTTGAATCTTGAATGGATTTGAAATAAAACAATCACAATGTGATCGAAGGGGAGACTTTCAGCTACACTGGCTGACTAGTTAACTGACCAGGTGCGGCTCTTTCCTTCATTACTTCAACAAAAATTATGTAAATAAAAGGTCTGGAGTTGGAGTGTGCAATTTGGCAAATGGACTGGAGCTACCAATATGAAGTCCAGGGAAATCAGTGCAAATGAATGAGGCCCTTATTACACTGAAGAAATAACAGAGATAGCAAAAACCTTAGGTAAGGTCAAATTAACAGTTTGGTACATTCCTAAAAAGAAAGAGAATTAGCGTCAATGTTCACATACTTCATACCCTTTCAGTCTGAAGGGTTTAAACTGGTCAACCACAGGGGGGCAGACAGGAGCTAATGCAATATCTTAGTTAATAGTTAATATTTTTCTTATATAAAGGACAACTATGGAAACGCATGCCCTCACTGAGTGGTGTACAGCCAATCAAAATGTATTTTATGGAGGGAGAAACCCCACCAAAAATGGATGGGAATGTGTATAATTGAAAAAATATGTGATATATAAAAAATATGCCAGTACCCAGAGGGCTTGATTTGTGCAAATATATCGTTTATTTATTTCTAGCCATAATGGTCTGGCAAAATTGAGATGTAACTATAATATCTGCCTACCCCTTTGTTCTTCCAGAGTCTTTGTTTCAGATACCTGCCAAACAGCAAAAACAAACAAAAAAACCCCAAGCCACTAACATAGTGAGCAGAATGACTCAAACTACATACATTGTAGCTAATTTAAATGTTTGAAACATCAGCTACCGTATCACGATTGTGAATATGTTCAACCACCATTTCACACCATACACAGGTAAAGTGGCAGTGTTAAAAGACTGCTGCTACCTAGCAGTGGTACAGTATGATGGATGCTGCACTGCAGAAGCAGCACGCAATCAGTCTGCTCTTGGTTGTGGCAGCCAAGGTGGAGCAGTCACACCACTGGCCTCTGCCCCTTTTGCAAAAGTAGCCAAGACCAGCCAGAGAAGAAGGAAAAGGTGGTCAGGCCAGGTAAAGACAGGCTTTCCTTGAGTTTTTTTAAGAAGAAGACAAAGAGGAAGGAAGAGAGAGAGAGAGAGAGAGAGAGAGAAAGAGAGAGAGAGGGAGGCAGGCGCTGGCTAGAGAGAAGGAGAGATAAAGAGCAGCTGCAGAAAGGGCAGAGTGATATTTATCTCTTTTTAAAACAATTTAATACATTTAAAAAAAATGTATCTAAAACACAACTGTTTGCATATTTTTTCTGTTTATCTGAAATGGGCAAATCAGTCATTTGTACATTAATTTAAATGTAAACATATGCATAAACAGGTATATTATAAACCATAGCAATATACAAAGTGCATGTTTTAATTATATACAGTTTAAATTCATACTACTAACATTTGAATATTCAAGAACATCTCTTAAACAATTCAGGTCATTTTTACTTGATGTGTAAAGTTTTCTGACAGTTCAGGGGTAATGCTGATGTAGGTAATGTAAGTGAACAGGACTACATCTGAACAGATGTAGTCCTGTTTGCTTACCTGGCCTGACCACCTTTTTCTTCTTCTCTGGCTGGTCTTGGCTACTTTTGCAAAAGGGGCAGAGGCAAGTGGTGTGACTGCTCCACCAAGGAAGATCAGAAGTGAAGGTGTTCAGACTGGGTCGTGCAACAGGACAAAAACAACAACATAAGTGGACTTGGCAACACTGATCATTTGTGTTGTCCTTTCTGCAACAGCACAGACAGGTCAAAACCTTAT
>OMLM01020824.1:130842-148988 GCA_900302695.1 Helostoma temminkii | reverse complement strand
GAGAGAGAGACACAGAGACACAGAGAGAGAGAGAGAGAGAGAGAGAGAGAGAGAGAGAGAGAAACAGAGAGAGAGAGAGAGAGAGAGAGAGAAAGAAAGAAACACAGAGAGAGAGAGAGAGAGAGAGAGAGAGAGAGAGAAACAGAAAGAGAGAGAGACAGAGAGAGAGAGAGAGAGAAAGAAAGAAACACAGAGAGAGAGAGAAAGAAAGGGAGAGAGAGAGAGAGAGATAGAGAGAGAGAGAGAGAGAGAGAGAGAGAGAGAGAGAGGGACAACTACTAGAGAGAAGACACAAAGTTAATAACAAGTAATGGTGGCATATAAGTATTATTATTCAAATATATGTGATATGTGACTCTGCATATGCATATTATTTATCATTCTGTTACCATTTATCAGAACTTTTTCACAAAGCAAACTCTGAGCTATGCAACTGAATTAAAAAAGTCAAGACAAGAAAACAACAAGCATAAAGACACTAAAACAGCTCAGCTCAGTGCCACTGTAGAGTTTGTAGCAATTCTTACTACCAGCTCCCTACCAGCTTCTTTAATATCACACATCAGATCATCAGATCCATCGTTAAAACAAATGTTGATTTGTGCAGCTGTGAATTGCTCTTTTTGTCAGGCAGTAATGAACAGCCGTCGGTACAGAGGAGGAGCAGACTTGGTGTTGTATTTGTATTTACTTATTTCTTCAGCATGATTAATGTTTCTTTAAATCTTTGGTGTTAACCTCCTGGAGGTACCTGAAAGTTTTTTATGCAAATGTTTGTTGATCTGAAGGTTATACAAATAATATACATATTACATAACATATTCATTGCTTTATGTTATTATTTCAAAAATCATAAATTATGAATTGTTTTCTAAATACAAATACAGCAACATGTTAGATAATGGGCTGATTTATGAACTAATGACCATGTGAGTAGACAATTGTGTACATGTGATCATTAATGGGGCATTTAAGCTGTAGCACTGTGCTGTAGGACAGTAGAGAATTATCACCAACTCTACAGGTCTTCTCAGCTCAAAAGTCTTTCAGCTATGTTTTGTTTGTATGTATGTGTAATGTATGTGTATAATTTATGGCACCAACAAACAAGTTTTCTGAGAAAAAGATCTAAAAAGCCACTGTCTATTATCTGCTCAACAGAGAACAGCAGACAGACACAGTTAGAGACCAGCTGGTGAGCATAGAGGATTCAGTAGCTAAGGAGCCACATTGGGAGCTGGTGGAGACCAAAACAGAACTAAAACAGAGGGACTACTGAGCTGCTGTATACTATATTTTACCAGGTGTCTGTTTGCTGTATCGACTTTATAAATATTTACCCCAGGCAGCCCAGTGTATTTATTCATGCAGGGGAAAGTGAGCTAAACTTCATCTGAATCTGAATCCTTAAGACTTATGGTGATGACCTGATGATATCATGTTTTCCACAGATCCACCCACAGCTGCATAAGTCACTGTTTTGAGGTTATTATTGGGAAATTGCTTAACTTGCTTTTTTTTTTCTTTGTCTTTGCTTCTCCTTTATTTTCTGGGTCTATCACTTCCTCCTTTGCCTTCGTCTTTCTTTATCTCTTACTGGCGAGCACACTTTATTTCTGTATGTATACATATCAGCCAGATAGATGAGATAGATCAATAGATAGAGCTAACTCGTCACTCTTGTCCACTATTTAATCATGTTATAGTATTACAGGACACTGCGTGCTCTACTTTTCTCAAAAGCACTGTCCCAATTTCCGTAACACTTTAAATAAATGTGGGGCAGCAAGAATTCTGCTTTAAAAATACAATTTCCAAAAAGTCTTAAAGAGGATATTGTGTATTCTCACTTTGAACTGCGATCAGTAGCAGCAGCCCATTTATTTACTGACAACCCTTGTGTCATTTAGGGCCAAACACCAAACAATCTCCCTTTGAACTGAATTGCTTTCAGCTAAATAGGAAACAAGGCGATGCTTAAACGTCCCACTGCTTACAGTCCAGCTGCCATATTTTAGATCAGATGATAACATTTGTAGTAGAATGTAGTAGAGTTTTTTTTTTGTCTTGTGTTTTACCGCTCAGCCAATATTCTCCTAAAATACAATAGAACTGAGAATCATTCAAAGATAAGGCAAAAAAGAACTACAGTATGCCTTTGTTATGAAAACATGCATATAAATTATACACTTTATGTACACTTACACCTAATTATACTTTAATATGTAATAAAAACTAGCTATAGTTTAGAAATTCTGCCAAAGCACTGAAGCGTCATTAACAGTATAATCATCTCCAATGGGTTTAATAATATATCAGTCAAGTATTTTTCCTGCAGAACCAATACTTGTATTAGTAGTTTTATACTTATTTATACTTATTGTGCAGTTTTACATAAATAAGATAGATATCAAATACTGGACTTTTACTTGTAGTGGACTATTTTGATTTTGTGGTTCTGGTACTTAATTTACAAGTAAACCATCTGAGCATGTCTTAAAAAACTGATCAAATGTTTTGTAAATGTCTTTAGTGTATTAATAGTTAATCTGACTTCTTTGAAACTTAAATACCAATGTCACAAAAGCAGATTTATTCAGCTACAGATATTTTCTGTGTTTTTGTTGATTTATTTTTAATGGGTGACCTAAGAACATCTGACCTACTGTGTCACCCCTCTTATGAAACTTCACCATTATGTTGTTAACATCATTAAATGGGTATGTGAACACAGTTCAAGTGTTAAGCTGAGATGCACAGTCAGTAGTTTCCACTGAGAGGCAGTAATGAACCAAGACGTGACGGAAAGAGCTACAATAACTACATTTTTATTCCACATACCTTTCACAGACCTGTTGAAAATACAGATTCAAAACAAAATGAACAATATACAAACTGAACCTGGGTATTAGGTGCATTTGATTTCTGACGTCTGTGTGTCTGTCCGTGCGTTTGCGTGCGTGTGCGTATGCGTGCGTGTGCGTATGCGTGTGATGTTGCCGCCTTCTGACGTCCAGGTGCTCGCCGGCAGCCAGAGAAGCGCGTGCACCAGGAGGAGACTCACCGATGGACTGAACCGCTGGACGGAGAGACGGAGACAAAGTGACGGAAGACATGCGGGAGTGAGCGGAGAGGTGAGCTACAGTCACTTCGGTCTGGGTTTATTGGACAGTGTGGATGCGTCGCAGTGTGTGTGTGCGTGTGTGTGTGAGTGAGAGAGAAAGAGAGAGAGGGAGAGAGAGAGAGAGAGATGCGGGGCGTGCGGGCTTGACACGCTGCTTAACTGGTAAACAACAGGAAACAATCATAAGCGGGAGAAGTCTTCTCTCAGTGGATGTTTCCCTCTGCTCGCTTCGGACAACGCAGTCAGAAGAAGCCGAAACGCCTCTCGGTCCACGTCTCCGTGAGTCTGCAGAACTTCTTTCCAGACTTGTGTTCCAGTGTCGCTGGTTCTTAGGCTTTTGTGTGGCACAGACTCGTGGAAACACTCGGGAACTTTCCTGTCACAGACCGTGGTGCCACACGATGAATAGAAGCTCGGGTATGTTACTTTTTCCACAGCAACACTGAAACTGAACTGAAACGACTGTTAGGAGACAGTTTGTGATGGATTGAGGCAGGAACAGCCACAGGTTTTCCAATATACCTCCTCACGCTCAGAGAGGTTAAGCAGGTATCTAAACTTGGCACAAAACCGTATTGATAACTGATTGATGATTTAATTAACTCTAAAATGCAAACATACAAAAAACAGCGATGGTACAAGCTTTAATATCATATTTGTGTTTTTAATTGATGGGTAGCCAGAATCAAGCAATCTGAATGTTGAGTGGATTTCAGGGAATAAAGCCAATGCGTTTTGTTTTTTTTTACAGGGAAAGGATCAGTTATTAAAGGGTCCTACTAATGATGACATTTATTGTTAATTGCAGCCTCCTAGTACTACATAATTGCTGTAATGTGCTAATTGATGCAGAAAAAACAGGCAACACAACTATACAACCTTTGTAAAAGAAGGTCAAGGCTACAGGATGGAGGACTCATCAGATTTAATATTTTACTTTAGTGGCACACTAGCTAATATGAGATTACTCATAATATCCACACAGAAACTGGGCAGTTGCTCAGGTGATTAAGTCAGGTTTTGCCGCTGGGACGGGACTTTTAGTGTTACTCTTTTCAGGCACTTTAGGATTTTTAGAAGTAGTGATGCAGCACGTTTCTTTTAGAGCTTCTCCCTCGCTTTCCAGTTGATCAGACTCTTTGCATAAAGAGAGAAGCAGTAGCCTGTAAAGGTGTTGCAAATGTCAGAGTGATATCAGTCATTCTGCTGAGCATGTAAGTCTGTGCCACAAAGTGACTCACTGACTGCTTATAGAGGGGTGTCCCTGACCAAACCACGTTTTAGATCACGTTTCCACTGTCTCCATCTGAGACCTTAATAAGGACTTCAACCAGTAATTTAGTTGGTATTTGTTTTAGTTGAGGCACTTTAAACTTTGTTGTCATGTGATACATGAGTAGATTGATCTCATATCTTTTGGGCAACCACCGGTTTCACCTTAAGTAGAGTTCAGCTTGATGAAGCTTGAAATACTCGGGACTTGTAATCCTTCAGAGTAGTGTACCACCTCAGTTCAGAGCTGCAACTATCAATTAATTAAACTATTAAAGAAATATATTTGTATTGGCAAATGTTTTGATCGTTAAGTTATTGTTTCAGGCTTTTTTCAAGGTAAGATGACAAATATTTGGTTGTTTAAAGCTCTCTTAGGTTATTAGTTGATTATTTGACCAATGTACATTTCTTATATGTAAATAATTCAGGACTGAGCAAAACTGTTGTGGAAATGATGTATTTATAATTGTCATCAATAATGTCAAATCATTGCAACCGGCTGTCGGAGAGCATGGCATTCGTGTGCAATGGTTACGGAAGAATTTCACTTTGTGGAACAAAAAAGAAAAAAGTGAAACTTAATTCTCAAACCTTGGGTTTGAGTTGAGTTTATAAATCATCCACATCCACCCCGGCATTATTACATAACCACAAGGAAACTTTAGAAAAAAGTAACAAAATGTCACTTTGATTACTTTCTTCAAACAAAGTCTAAGTCACTGCAAGTCAACAAACGTCTATCATTTTCCACTGCTCATTGTGTTTGAATAAGCAGACAGCTACTACGTACATACTGTACAGCAGATAATAGAACAGAATAAAGAGCTTAAACTCTATTATTTACTTGGAGCCCCTCTTCAAAAGGGCCCACACAATTAGGCAGACGTCATTTCATTTCAATAGCTGTCTGCTGTCCCTAATTTCTAATCTGACCTTGACTATTTGTGCATTCATAACATGTTGAAATAAATGTAAATGAGTTAGAAATAAACTGTCTTACAAATCTGTGTAGCCAACTTCTCGTATCAGTTTGAAGTCACCTGATAGAGATTTTTCACCTTGTGACTCGAGTCTACTCATCTTGTTGTCTGTTCATTTTCCGATACTCTCGTTATTTTTTTTTTTTTCAGCAGTCTTTCGTCTTGCTGCATCCAGGCTCTTACGAAACTAAATTTTGTCCTTGTCGTCTCAAAAAGCCACATAGCAAAAAACAAGAGGCATTCCTACAGTGTGCTTCGTTCCTGTGTGTGTTGGCGCTTTTAAAGTTTCGCTATGGCTGCATTAGCTGCAGCTAGATAACATATCTGAGTAGTCATTCCTTGTCAAGTTTAATTTAAGTAAATAGGATTTATTATCTCTGTTTGCCGTTCTTGGTATCACCACTCAATTCAGAATATCTTCAAGTTGTGAACTAGCATTGTATAGTCAGTTTTGGAGATCAGTCTCTGCTGCAGTGTTAGCCAGTGTAGCCCTTCAGTGTCAGCAGATATTAAAATTCAGTGCTCTGCTTTGTTAGCTAGTATCTGGGGGATTGGACCCAAATTCACAAACTACTTTTTTCTTGCTGCACACCTAAACACTTGGCTTTCAGACTAGAGTAAAATATCTGGTTCTTTAGCTGCTAAATGTTTCACTAATAGGGGTATAATGGCTCCTATAGTTTACTTCAGGGTGCAGGGTTATATTAAATCACCAACGATTTGAAACACAACAGCAGAGTGGAATGATTTCAAAACCCAGATGACCTAGACGTCGTATTGTTCCTGTATGCCTCAATCAGAGCTGCAACTGAGAGTCAGCGCACTCTTCTCTGTAAAGCCCACAGACAGTACAAGTGATAGGACCTCAGTGACTGGACATCAGACAGACACAGTTAGAGACTAGAGCTCTGAGACCAAGGCTAAAACCACATGTCAAATGTTGATGGTCCTGCTGCTGATGAGAGCGATGAGACTGATCCATAACAAAGTTTTCTGTAAAACCAAAACAATGGATGGTAATTCTCTGGGGTTTCATCTCTAGGAGTGACACCTCTCACTTTACACTGTCATTTGATCCGTTGTCAATATACCAGCCTTAATGTCTTGGTGCCCTTTGAAGACCTTAAAAATTTCATTAGCTATGTTCACTTAGAAACACTCTTGTTTTGCCAAGTCTGCTTTTCTGTTTGCTATTTTTAAATTGATCTAGAGTTGAGTTCCAGGTAGACCTAAAAAAAATCTTAATATCAGGCTTCCTGAAAGTCCCCTGTACTGTAGGAGGCAGTAATAGAGTCCATTACTTGAAGACCATTCACAGCTGTCCATCCACCTCCTGTCTGTCAGTACCATGCAGCAGAGCCTGACTCCCCCTGCCCCTCAGCTTCCACCCACCCCCACCATCCCTGGTTCTCTGTCATAGAGACATGCAGATTGTCCTGCCAAGAAATACAAGGGCACTGCCACATGTCGCCCATTAGCTGTTCCTCTGCTATGTGCTGTCTGACACACATACAGTTGAAGAAAAAGTAACAGCACTGTTTGCAATTTCCTGATTTTCTGCATAAATTGGTCATAAAATGTGATCTGATCTTTAACAAAGTCAGAAATATAAACAAAAACAACATTTCTAAGCAGCTAAACACAAATAGTCACAATCGGAGAGTCATGAGAACAGTGCCATTACTTTTCTTTCCACTGTATACAGCATTTTAAGCTAACAAGCACCAGTGGTGGAAAGTGCGTTCACGTAAGCATTGCACTTAAAGATATTGAAAACAAACAAACAAAAACAGCAGATCCAATGTTTGTTGGTCTCTTTTCACTTTGCTTCTCTTTTTTCAAATGATTTATATATATAGATGATTGGGGTGTAAGAAAATATTGAAAATTGAATATTGTGGTAGAATTTTTTGTGATACTGTTTCAATACTAACTGTCATAGTATAGTATCAGCTTTCTAGGCATTGAGTACTTCTACTTTACTTTAAGTATATTTTTCTCATAATACGCTGTCCCTCTCTCTGAGGTTCGGCATGTTGAAAAACAATTGGCAGAGTAGAGAAAAAGAGAGGGAGCAGCTGAGGACTGCGTGAGATGGCTGATTTCCATCTCTTCCTCTGTTCAACAGTCGCTCTCTCTGTCTGAGAACCAGAAACCAGTCGTATTGTTGTTCAGGGTAAAAAGTTCATTCTTTTATTTTTGGAATCCTTCTGTTTTACACTGACTCTATTAATAGCAGGGAGGTTTGTGAGTGTGGGTGTGTGGAGGGTGAGGTAGGTGGAGATTTGCTGTCATCCTAGAAAAGATCAAACCGTGTATTAAATCAAACCTACAGATACAGTGCAAACGTTTCTGTTTTGCACCATCTTCCCTCAACGTCTCACGTCTCCACATGGCCTAAAATTCCCTTTTACTACGACATGCTGAGTGTGCTTGTCTGTGAGCGCTCTAATTTTAAACTGTGTTGATCCTTTGCTGTTTTCCTGAAGCGAGGTAGCCTCAGAGGCAACGTGACTCAGACTCCAGATATTCATGTAATGCTCTCAGGCTGGCATGTTGCTGCTCGCTGCAGATGATTTTTGATCATATCACATTGCTTTGGTTAATCAAAGCGCTTGGTTTGTTGACACAAAACACATTAATTATGACTTAATGCCAGAAGCTGTCAGTTCGTATTCATACATTGCTACTGTAGAGAACAGGGAGTGGAAAATAACAGCGGAAACAGGTGAAATGAACCAGTGCAGTTTATTGGAGCTGCAGCTAATAATTACTGTCATTGTGTTTTGATCTATCGTGTATTTTTACAACTAATTGATTCATTGTTTAAGTAGAAAGATTCCCAGTGCCCCCAAATCATTTTAACTTTTTAGTTATATTTTATTTTATTTTTCTAGTTTGTTTGTATAAAACTAAGTCTGCACCAAATTCTCACATTAAGTAAGTACTGTACTGTCATCCTAGCAGGAATAACTTTGTGACATTGTGATATACTCACACGTAGTACTCCCACAAAAATGTTTCAGCTAAAGTCGCAATATAAATGTCTGGCTAATGGGAATCTCAATAAACATGACCTACTAAAATCTAAAAATAGACTGTGATTTGCATCTTATACACAAAAAGGTGGCAGTGTAATAGACATGTGCTGATTAACTAAACTGAAAAGTGAAAGTGAAAAGGGTCACAACTTTAGCCAGTATGGACAAAGCATTAATTACATTTTAAGTTCTGTAACATAGGGTGTATGTACTTTTTTTGACAGATAAGTTTTACAGTAGCACAAGACCCTAATCTGAGATGGTAGCTTTCAGCTGATTGACTGAACACACCTGATCCAGGTAATCAGTAGAGGGTAGGGCAGGGGTAGTTGGAAAACAAGCAGAACAGGGGTCCTTGAGCACTAGGACTAAGAAACCCTTCACTAGCTAAGGGGGAAAACGTCTCCACTGTGAGAACTATCAGCTGCATTTTTGAATGCAGTTTTATTTGAATCACTTGTGCTGCCTGCGCTGCCCACATGTCGGCTTGTGTCTTACCCACGTAATTGCAAGCCAAAGCAAATTTTTGCACTTCAAGTGCCGCAGAAGTTACCAAACCAAAGTATTTCTACAGAAAATAAAACTGTCTAGTATCCAGTGCTACTACTATGTATACTCACAGAGCTGGGTTTACTTTATGCAACTATTATTGTGTATTCTTTAAACTAGATTTTCACGATTAGATAAAAACAAAAATGTGCTTTAACAGTGGTTAAGAAATGCTTTTTTAAATTTGTTTAATGCACCGTGATGAGTCCGGTGTAGACACCAACACGTGTTTCACGTGAGGGTCAGACATAGCGTTAGGCTCCATTTACTTATATAATGGATCTACCCCTCTTATGTACGAAAAGCTAGTTGGGGTGATGGATGGATAATATAGTGTTTGTAAATATCAGAAAGCTAATTTATCAGGAATCATACTGACCAAGAATCTGTCAGTAAATTTTTTGCTAACCTAGTCATAATGAAAATCTTAATATCTTTAATAATAACGATATGGTAATTAAGAGATGAGCAAAGTGTGCTGAATTAAAGGGAGGACTGCAGTTATTTTTCTGCCTTTTTATTGTGAGAGACCTTCGTCATCTTCTTACGTCTTCACAAATCCCCGTTTCATTCTCCATTTCACCCTGAGTGCATGAGGCTTGGCTCCTCCTGAAAGCCAGCACGCCTTTTTTCCCGTCACCCCGCTGTGATGACGGCGGAAAGCTGCCAAGAAAACCTGCCGAGTGTGGCTGTGTTTGTGTGCGTCTGTCTCAGCGTGTGTGAACATCCAGTTAACTTTGCGACCCAAGCTCTTAAGCTCCACTTCAGGAGTGAAACATAGGTCACATGGTGCACTCACACACACACACACACACACACACACACTGCATGCCTTGATAGCCCTGCACATGTCTTCTTTTACAGTATCAAATATTTGTATACAATATAGTCTGTCATTAAGTTTATTCCCTGTGTTTTCTGCACACTAGCTGTTTACAAATCCCAAATAATAGAGGAAAAATAGAGAATATATATAATACTGCATGCGTCTTTTCTTTAATCTGGGAGCACACTGTATTACACATTTTTGTATGACATATATATACAAATAAAACATTGCTTTTTGACCTGAATCTTAGTCTATTCGTTCAGCCTGAAACATTTCCCGCTTGTTCAGCTCCACCCAGAGAGGAAGTTTTCTGGTGAGCGGTAAAGACAAAATCTTGTCCTCAGCTGTGGTTTTTCAAAACCTCCAGATGTTTTCACATAGTGTATGTTAGAGCCAGACTCATCACGCTTCACTATTTGCATTCTGCATGCCCGCTTGTTTCACTTCCCCCTTGAGCATACAGTAACTCCCTGAGGAAGTTGGGTTTTTGGGTGTGTCGGAGGGATACAGCAGCAGTGAATGGACGGGCGTGCAATTAGACAATATGTTGCCTGTCTATGCGTGCCATGTATGTGCATGGCGGTTAAACTCTGCAGTATAGCACGACACAAACCCCCCACAAAATCCAGTTTTAGTAATTATATGTGTTCATACCTGTTTCTGTTTAGGTTTTGTTGTGCAATCTTTTTTTTTTACCACTGAATCTTAGAACCAGTTCATCTGCTTTCTCTTATTGATGTGTGTGTTTGTGTGTGGATGGTGATCATGCATCCTCTAATATTTTAAAACTAATGTTTATGTTTTGTTTTTATGCAGGAGCCAACCAGCTGTTTGGGATTGAAAAGTGAAAAACTGTAAGGACCTGGAAGTCAATCGAAGGAGCCATAAGAGAAGACAATAGTGACAAAAAGGAAGAACAATACAAGAAAATAGCAAAGATGGGGAGAAAAAAGATTCAGATAGCACGGATTATGGATGAACGGAACAGACATGTAAGCAAATAAAAGACTTTTTAGACTTTTAACATTTCCCTAACCCTTTTTTTTAACCCTATGTGTTAGATGAACATAAAGAGCAAATCACAAGGACGCATTCTTTTTCCGTTATTTCCTATAATCTCTTTGCCTTAAAGCCAGGCGGACACTGTAGGACTTCGGCACAAATTTAGACCCAATTCAGTCATGCCCAACTAAATTTATAATCGGACCACTAGTTGCCGTTTGATGTGCAGTGTGAGCAAGATCCCCACACCCAATTAATCACCGGAACGACCAAAGATCCTGCTCCCAGATGTTCAGATGGATTTCTGGCATGTCAGCAATTTTAGTCGGCTGTCTTGCAGTGTGAGCAGCAGTACAGTCCAATTTCCACATGGCTGCTAGCAAAGTGAGCTTGTTTTAACATATTTGGAGTGGTAATATAAATGTTATGGCTAAAATTATAGTACACAACCTACACCATAAAAATTATGTGTTGTGGCTGATCGGTGTATAGACCGATGTGACTACAGAGCTTATTAGAGTTTATTGAAAATGTCACCGCATAAACCCGACTGTGAGCTCTGTGTTGACAGTCAGTCAACGGTCTGACCTGGATAGTGCGAGCACAGGATTCATGGGTTCTGGGCGAGCTTGCAGGCCAGTTAAATTCATTTAACTTAAAATAAAGATTGACATTGATTTAGTATGCAGTCATTCAGAATCTTCATTGTTAGAGATTGTGTTGCCCTGGTACATTTGGCTGTTATCCAGAACCCCCACACAAGCCCATGTTCCCCTAAAACTAAGTTAACAATGTCATGCAAACACTTGCTTGGAGAACCCTTACACATTACTTCTCAAGGCAAAAAAAGGTAAAGTTGGTTGAGCTCTACTACATCCCATTCTCCACCTAAAGGCAGCAAGGAACACTCAGGCCACATCTTTTCCTCCAGCCAGTCGCAACCCACAATGCTCTGCAAACTGTAGGCCTGCTGTTTCCAGCTGGTCTGTGTGGATTAATAAGTGAATGACCAGAAAAGCACTTACATGTGAGCAAAAACAGATTGGGTGAGGCCAGGGAAGATACTTCCTTCAAACTACGGATTGACTTACTCAGCATGGTGACCGTGCTCAGCTGGGGTTGGTTGTGCACATCGTCAGAGTTGAATGCTGTTGAAGAAACAAACACCACAGCTACCTAAATCAACATGCCTGCCATTATGTTGTCTTTGTTTTCTATGCCATAATCTCAACATAAAACATAAAGCAGAAATTGTTGAGAAATTGGATTCCCAAAAGCTATGTTTCCTAGTTTACTGACATGGGTTTTCTGTGTGATTTAACCAGTTTTGTGGTGTTTTAGGACCATATAAGCCTTTAAATGCATTTATCTATAACTTATTTATATTTTTTATCTCTCTAGTACATTTCTACAACAGAGACCACTGTGTTTAGTTCAGTGTTGTTCACTATCTGAGTAGTAGGAGCGAGAATCTTTCATAGGTCTGTGAGAGAAGAGAAAAAATGCCTCCTTATTCAGATTAAACCTTTCCAGCAGCAGTTCTGTTTTGTGTCATGCACTAGGTGCCAAATATTGCATCATCCGCATGTGGCTGTTTCCATACATGTCTTGCCATGTCTGAATAAAATCATAAAGGACTTTAAAGTCATAAGTACGAATGACAAAAAGCCATCACAGACATCATTCACTCTCTCCATCTCCTTTACACATCAAACCACGTACGGTGCATACAGACATGCTGTAGTTCCTCAGCCAGGTGATATCATGTCATATGATGCTAAGCTGTGACTGTTTCTATGCCAGTCAGTATTCAAACTGCTAAGTAGTTGATGCATACAACAGATACAACAACTGAGTAATGAGAGTTTATTGTCATTGAGGCTTTTTGCACGAGTGTATTGTCGCACACAAACACACAAGTCCTGTCTGGGGGAGCGGTTCCTTGTTTCCTGTTATGACAGGAAATGCAGGGACATATGCTTCCTGACTCCCCATAGCAGGGCAGGACTGACCTCGTCATAATCCTCCTTCTGGACCATATGATGGAACACTAACATGTCTGTGTATATACTGTGCAGTATGTGTGAAAGCTAGAAAGAGCAGGAGTTAAAAAAAAAAATTAGTTTGAGCTCTTTTATCACTAGTATTTATTAGGAGTTTTCATCTCTTACGATTGATCAGATCTGGGAACAGTCAGATTTTCTAAAAAAATTTCCAATGAGAAAAGAAACAGTCAGACGATCACACAGGTTACAAAAAAACAAAATAAGCACAATTATTCCCAGTGGCCATTTTGAACTTAAACTTAAAAGGTTCTTGTTTTTGACCCACTGTGCTTGCTGTAACTGTGGGCATGCCGTTTTCAAATGAGATATTGTTACTATAATGACAGGTGTGTTCACTTCCAGTTTTACCTTCAAATAAAGTGGGGTAAATCTGGTTAATGCTTTAGTTTCTTCACAATTTGTATCATTGTTTCCTGCAACTGTTAGATGCACTTCATCTATTGTTAATTCTTTTTTCTTTTCTTTCTCTCCCCCATCTTCTTTTCTCCAGGTGACATTTACCAAGCGCAAGTTCGGTCTGATGAAGAAAGCTTACGAGCTGAGTGTGTTGTGTGACTGTGAGATTGCCCTCATCATCTTTAACAGCACCAACAAGCTGTTTCAGTACGCTAGCACCGACATGGACAAAGTTCTGCTGAAGTACACCGAATATAACGAGCCTCACGAAAGCAGAACTAACTCCGACATTGTGGATGTAAGTTATACACATGCACAGAACACAAACTACCAACTGGACCAGACCTATGCCGAATTATCTATCAGCACTTACTTTCTCAATGTAGTCATGAATGTACCAACATCTATCTCTAGATTTCACTGGTATTGAAGAAAATGTAAAAATGTCAATATTCTCAGGCAAGTTCTGTTGGTGTGTGTCTTGGATTTATGGCTGTTTATTCATAATGCAGTAAATAATGGTGATAATGAAATTCACAGAGTGTAGTCACAGTAAGTCTAAAATTCATATAGCACGCAAACCTCATTTATGCACTAAACAAGTACTTGAATAATCAGATTTTGTAGATTACTCCATGGTGAGACTGGCAATTGGTTACAATCCTAACTGGCTTGAAAAGGCTGCAAGGATTGTAAAACTAGAAACTAACTTTGTCACATCTGCTTCTCAGACCAACAGCTTCATTTGTAGACCATGTTTGTGTGTGTGAGGGTGCAAAAGTGTGTGTGACAGCATTGTACAGCTCTGCACCAGCACAGAGCACTACAGTATGTACTAAACTAAACCTTGTTCTGCCATGACTTATGTAATAGTGTTAGGAGAACACAATGGCAAGTGTATCCTTCTAGAGACACATGCAAACAACACACTCCGTGGACACACACACACACACTGTGGATGTTTGCTAAGCACAGCATGTCAGTTAGGTCAAACTTAAGCTGTCAAAGGTCAAAAGCCAGGCAGGAGTCTGGTGCTGTGGCACTGACAGTGAATGTAAGCAGAGGGTTTGCGCATCCTACTCATCCTGGATTCACTCACATAATGTGGGATGTAACGTGAAAATGTCCAAACTATTATTATTGATTACAGATGCATTTGGTGCATCTAGAGATGCTGATGAGAGCAGTGAGGACAGGGTGGGATATTCCTCCAAAAATATACAAAATATAACAAGATCACACAATACAGCAGTTTTATAGGTTTAAACTGCAAACTACAGTAAGCGACAGGGCAGCTGAAGTTTGTTATTATCTGTTGAGTCATGTTAGCAAGAATGAAGTGACTCATGATGTTTTGAACCTGTGTTTGTGCTGATTGTTTGCACATGTACAGTACATACTTTATGTGACTGTACCTGAGCTTTTCCCTCCACGCGGCCCACCACATGGCCTCTTGGACAAACCCGTCAGAACCAGGCTTACATGCTCTCTAATCCTCTGTAATCTACCACAATCCTATTTAGCTCATTACTATAAGCTGTCCAGGCAGCCTCTTCATCTCTGCAGCGTATCCACACAGTCTGAACCGGCCCGTTTATTTACTGCTGCTCACTGTACCTGGGTCCACCTTAACCTCTGTACAACATTTCCTTCCTCGCTACTCTTCAGCTTCCTTTTCCTGTGCAGTTAGATTATTCTTTCCCTTCTGCGTTTCAACAGCACATGGAGGAGGGCAAGTGAGGTGTTTCAGTGCTTTGAGTTAATAAGATTATATTATTATTGCATTGCATTATTTACCCTTTACACACATGTTTTATGTTCAGCCACCCAACAGAATTCTTACATTAATGTTTCACACTCAGATACTATGCACCTTCATGCACCAGTAGTCTGGCACTCTTGTTTCCTATCAAATGCAAATTCTTAGTGATATGTTGTGTAGTAGTGCCTGTCACTGCTGTTTTATCAGCATATGTTCCACTGGCACATACCATTTTCCACTATCATATGACAATCCTTACTGGCATATGCCACCATTTTGTGGTACATAAAATGGTATACCACTTCTGTTCCACTGACAGGTGTAACTTTATAGTGGAAGCCGACCACTTGCTGCAGACAGCTGCCACTGATGTAAAGAATGCTTTACGTGTCTGACAGCTGAGCGAGTGGGAAGTCAGCTGTAGATATCTGTATCTGTATGTATACAGTATATTATCACTGTATTCTAACATATAGCTAAGCTAAGAGATTTGTATTGCTTTAGCATGTTGCTTTCATGTGACATATCCCAGTGTACAATCTGGAAAAAACTTGATTTATTTATAATTGTATTGTAAAATACATGGCAGGATGTCTTTAAAGAAACCCAAAACTCATACCCTACTAAGTACTGCAACAGTTGCCACCACAATGCCTGTCTGTGACTGCATAAGGCTGCGATGTGTGTGAATGTGACAACCTATTTTCTGTTTGTGTGGCGCCCGCTCATTATCCATGCTCCTAATAAAGAGATGATCAGTCAGTTGAGGCAGTGGAGCGTGGTCCTGTGTATGGTCACATCACTTTTCGGCGTGTAGTGTTGCCAATTTAGCTTCTGTGGGGCTAAATATAGTGACTTCTCAGACGCCTTTAGCAACTTTGTCTAAAAAAAAAAAAAGAAGCATCTAGCGACAGACCTAGTGACTTTTTCTTCAGATGTTAACTACTCAGGTTCAGTTGACCGATCAGCAGCCAGAATTTTTTTGGCGTAAAATGAAAATTTTAAGTGTTAAAATTAAAGCTGATTTAAATATTTAGGTTCCATTTTCTCAAAACATACAGAGTTTAGTAGTGTGAGTTAATTCCAGTGGAATTTACTTTGTTCAAAATCAAGTTCAGTATGTACAGCAATCTACATGAAAAGTTTTGAAAATTAGAAATATATACTTGTTGATGTGGTGATGACGAGAGCTTCAAAATAATAGTACCTAGGTTTTTGTATGTTTACACATACTATTGTTTGTGTTGAGAAATATCCTACAATCATGCAGCCATCATGCTGAAAACATTTGGTGTTTTAAAATGTTGTAGTTTTAATAGTATTGTATTGATGAGGACGGTGGTCTGCACCTCACTGTGTGTGTGTGTGAAGAGTATGAATTGGGCTGTTGGTACACGCGGATTCAGTTTGATTCCTCTGTTAGCTGATAACGTTTGACACTTGGCCAACATGACCCGCTTAATCTTGCCGCTCTCTGATTGGGTGATGAGAGGGATAGAAGTCTTTGAGAGGCATGTGTAACCTCTCAGGGTGAGGCAACAATATATGGTACTGAGGCAGCTGAGCCAAGGTCATACTCATTGTGCCAGGGTGACTGGAACAAACTCAACATGGTGCGCAGATACTGGTTAGGGTGTTAAAGGAATTGTTCAAAATTTGGAGGAAATACAGCCCTCAATTTGAGCTAGGATATCGATAGCCTAGCTTAGCATAACAATTGGAAGGAAAGGGAAACCAAACCAAAGCCCTAACCAAAGTTTAAAAATACACCTCCCATCAGTCTGTGGTTTTAGAGTTACGTGAACGTGCTGTTGTTACTTCAGCACTAACAACACCATAACAAAAACCAGCAGAGTGGGAAGAATTGTTAACATCAGCCTTTTTTTATTATGAAAAGGAAATGGTGAAAAAATCTAACCAGTTGTCTTGTTTTGTCTGACCAGCAACCCAGAAGCCCAGTTTATTACATTTATTGCCACATAAAACTAAGAAAACAAATCAATTACTACAAGTGGAAGCTTGAACTGCTGAAGTAAGTGATTATTTAAAAGAAATTCTGATAAATATTCTGCCAATTAACTAATCAACTGGTTTTTATTCATTTCACTGGAGGAACCTGGGTGTTACATGGGTGCTGAAGTGTGAAGGCTGTATGGTAGAAGGCCCTAATAGCTGTTAAAAGGCTTTGCAACAAAGAAATATGTGCCAGACAGGAATTTAGTAGAAGAGAGGCTTCTTTGTTTTTGTCATCTTGTTTTTTTTTCTCATGTGGAGGGATGGCATGTGCCTGTTTGTGTGTTTGTGTGAGTGCAGGCAACAGGCCAGATAACTATCATCTTATTGTGTTGTGTTCATTTAGCCTGGGAACCTTTGTGCTATTTATACCTCTGTGCATTCCTCACTTTTACTCTGTTAACCTTATTTTGTTTTAGTCCGTTCTGCAGTGTGCGTGCCCACATCCTTGTGTGTGTGTGTGTTTAACTGTGGCTCCGTGCCGGTTCAGATTCGAAACAGATGAAGTTTTCAGATGTACAGAGTCGAGCACACACACACGCACACACACGCACAGACTGATGCTCACATATGCTCGCAGAGTAAGTCCAGTTCCTTTGTGTTGGCAGTGATCCCTCCCTGTTAAATGGCTGGAAACCGGTAGTGCTCTAAAAATAGCCCAGAACACAGCTAAGAATAGCCATGACGGGCTGTGAGTGTGTGTGTGACTGTGGTTTGCCTGTGAATGACTGAGTGTGTATGTATTACTGTGTGAGCCAAGGGAGGAAAATAAAGAAAAGGAAGAGAAGCAACTTAAGGCTGAGTAACCAAGTCTTAGTTCCCCACAAGCTGCTGCACTTCCCTCCTTCCTTTTTCCCTTTTGACCAGTGCAGTTTATAACTGTGGGGGAGTAGATTTATTTTGGGGCGTGAAGCTGTTTTCAAGCTGTAGTTTTACTGTTTCCTTCAGTTTCTTTTTAGGTATCTAGTGTTGAGATACACCATTAAACTTTTTAAGCTGTCTTATTGAAGTGTTTGTAATAATTTATATAGTTTTACCGGTGTTAAATGTTTGAAGAAAGTGTAAACATTGCATGCAGAAAAGACAACTTGAAGTAGTTATTCATTTAA
>OMLM01020824.1:96529-122000 GCA_900302695.1 Helostoma temminkii | reverse complement strand
CAAGGCAAGTTAAAAAAAAATAAAAATAAAAAAAAAATACAAAAAACAAAAAAAACACAAAACAAAAAGAACAACCAACCAAGTGTGTAGTCAAGTTACCATGTCATGTCAGTGTAGTTATATTTACGCCAACGTTAAATATACAGCAGTCGTTACATTTCAGTTTGGAATCTTTTGCTTACGGCTTTTCTTTGCTTCCATACAACACAACCAGAGCTAACAAAGAAAGCATCTGTGTGTGAACTTGGCGCCAAATTGAGAAGACGTGACATCTTTGTAATGCACAGAGAGTATTAACATGTCCATAGCTTTGCAGGACTCAGCAGTGAGAATGGGGACTGCACTCCTAAAAGCCATATCCAATGAGACAGTGATATGACAGTTTGCTGCACAAAGTTTATAGTGTTTTGTTTATTAAAAAAAAAGTTTCCTTCCTTATTATTGTATATGAAATTGATATTTTTGGATGTCTGCAGTTCTATTTAATAAGATAAGAGTAATATAAAAAAAAAAAGAGACAGGAAGCACAGGTCAAACAATTTTCTAGTAAACATTCAGGGAGATTCAGTCAGTAACAATCAGAGGTTGAACAGAATAATTGAGGATCTGCTGAGTGACGTTCACATTTTTATTTTAAAAAGACAGAGGTGGCTGAGGGTTGTTCACATTTGAATATTTTGGTTTAAAAACTGTATATTTGGAGCTCAAAAACCCTCAGCCACCGGTCCGTACTGTATGTGGCACGTTTACTGTTAATCCAGCAGCTAAATTCTCCATTCAAAAATCCATTTAGCCATTCTAGATTGAAAAGCCCTCCTGTTTAGTTAGACACTACTAAATGTCTGATAAGGCCAGAGCCCGGATATATTATCTCCTATACCCCTTTTTAGTGCTGGCTGTGTTGGTTCCAGCTCAGATTTACTGCACAGCACCGCAGTCTAATAGCAAAGGTGGATTGTAAACTAACCGGAGTAAAAGCCCCTGTTTTGTGTTTACGTTTGACTCTAATTAGCAACTGCCTGAACTTTGTCAAATCTGCCATCCACTTGTAATTCAGCCAATTTATATTTAATTACATTTTAATTTGATGACAGTGAATGTTCTCTGTACTGTAAGTTTACACTTCCCATCTTTATATGCACTAATGCATCTAATAACTACATCTAAAATATAAAGAGATTGTTAGCGGCATAAGCTGGCCTTTGTCGCCACTTGGGAGACAATGTATCTCTGAAGAAAACTTAAGTGCACCTCTGTTGTCACACATGTACAGCAATGCCCTCACTCAGAAATGTCGTATTTGTATTTTGCAGAAAGCAAATATTAAATTTACAGGCTCTGTCACAAAAGTTGTGTTTGTCATTATTCCTCCTTTTTGTTGCATTTTTAAAAGCCAGAACGGTTGTTTTTATTTCATGCTGCATGTTTTGTGCATAAACATTAGGAAAGTCTGTACACTAAAGACGAGTTGGAACATTGTTCCAACACTAAACTGTCAAGTTTAATCCTCACTGTAAATTATTTTACAGGTGATCCAATTGTTTGAGAGAGGGTGCAGCTAAAATTAAAGTATAACTTATATTCTGGTGTGCACAATTATAAGGGAGATTTCAAGTAGACAAATGTCTTTCTGTAGAACAACTGTTGAAATAGTCAACATGTCATAAATAATGACTTGTCAGTGATGGTAGGCAGGGTGCAACAGGTCTGTCAAAAAAATAAAGTATATTAAAGCAGGTATTAAACTGGTGTTTGGTTAATGCAGGGAAAAGACAAGTTGTATGGCTTTTGATAGAGGAATACTCCCTAACAAGTTGAACAACTTCAGGAAGGTCAAACAGCCAGAAGCTTCTGTGTTCACAGATTATAGATAAACAACACAGTGCTGTAGTGGTTCATGCTAAACAAAATACTGTTCAGTCCCTCCCACATTACTGGAGATTGTTCAGGTCCAGACTGAATTCCACTGGCTGGTGAATTTTGACAAGGTCATTTGAGTTCATCCAACAAAAATACAAGCATGAGCAGCAGAGGTCCAGGAGAAGGAGTATTGAGAACATACAGCTGCAGCAGTGCAAGAGTGCACGAAGAGAGGTTTGAGCTGGAGCACAGGAAATCTGAGAATACAAATACAGTTTGAACAGAAGCAGAGCAAATCAGGGAGGATTTGAGTCTGAGCAAAGGGGCAAAATAACTAAATCTTTAAAAAATTATGCACTCAAACGGAAAGAAAAAGTTCCTGAATTATGACATTATACCTTCATACTATACAGGGGGGCTGAAACTGTAAAACAAGAGACAAGCCTTTTCTTACAGTGACAGAGCATCTTTGATGTGCTTATAAATATGCATTTAATTCAAACTGAATGTTTCAATTAGGAAATTCCCCACATTAAATAAACCTACTGCAAAATGTTCACATTCAAGAACTAGATATACATTTAAAAGCACACACTAGTGGCTGTGTATACATCGTGCGTTAATATACTCTGTATAAACTAATTCTCTAGTCAACAGTAATGATATACATCCACACCACCAACAGCAGCCAGAGGGCGCAACACACTATAGCAACTCTCCAGGAAGCTCAGATACTTCAAGAAAAGTTGTAGAAAATGTGCTTCGTCATAGTTTGTTTTGGTCGTTACCGCTCCCACCAACCACTATCAGCTCACTTCACTAAAAAGCCTTGAAGTTTATTAGCAGATGATCTTCTGCCAGTAATATTGAGGAAATGTCTTCTGCCAGTAGAATCAGTGTGGTTTGAAAAGAAAACCATGATTCTTTGTGTCTTTTACTGTAAACTGTTATGTATAACATTTATTTTGCAAGACAGTGATATGTTAAATTAACTGTCGTTAAAATGGAAGGCACCAACGTTGCGTTTCTTCAAGTCACTTCCTACAAAGATTTACAGTACTCAGCGATAAAGTAAAACTGGTTGGTTGGTCAATAGATGTAATGTAGTGATAGCAGCAGCCACACTAGGAAAATTTCATCCTAAATTTCTTACAATGTCTTTCAGCTCATCTCACAGTGAACGCTGAAGCCACAACCAAAGATTTCCTCATGTTTAGTCCCCTTTCCTTTGCGACCGCCCAGTATTTATATCAGGTTTGCCCCAAGTTAGGTTACATTAAGTTGCATGACAAGCACCCTCCTTTTTATAAACTGTGGGAGCAGTATGTGCTCCTGAAATCACTGCTTAATTAGGAAGAACAGTGATACTGAGAATACTGATTATTGGCTCTGCAGGATGCTGGAGTTGATTGAGTAAAAGGTTTCATCAGTTTTCATAGTCACTAGTGTATGTAACCAGATGGTATAAATGAACTACTGTGCACTATGACTAACACGCTAAAATTTGTGTGCATGCATGTTTATGTAACATGGTTGATTAAAAGCTTGCTGACTTCAGAGATAGTTGATTTACACTCAGCCGGCACTGCCACCAAACCCGAGCAGTGTTCAGAAGTCATCAGGGACATTCAGCTGGCCAACAGCCCACATGCCTGTGAAGTATCGTGCTTTTGTGTGCGTATGTTTGTGGAGGGTGCGAGTGCTCGGATGAATGTGTGTGTGATTCCAATGCTAAACAAACAAGCAAGGACTTGAACTAGTCCAGACTAAGGCATATATATGTTGTCGACTCTGTAAAACACCATCATGGGGATCACATCTCGGCAATTCAGAAATCTAAGACAAATAAACAACAGTTTTCCCAGCCAGTGGTTAAAAACTGAAAAAACAAAGCTTTAAATTTCACGGCAGCATGATGCTTATCTGTCTGCGTCTGTGTCTCATCTAGTTCAGACCAGTTTCTGTTTATCAGTCAGACAGAAGCAGCCTGTATAGTAGAAGCCAAAACATTATTCATGTGACCTCTCATTATGTGTGTGTGTGTGTGTGTGTGTGTGTGTGTGTGTGTGACTTTGTTAGTGTTGTGTAACTGAGTCAAGGTAAAACTGTCAGCACATTTGTATAAACATGTTCGAAGTAGATGTGCAGAGCAGCTTCGATAAGTCAGCACACAGCCCGTTGTGGGCTGACAAGACGAAAATTGTACAGAGATGCTCTGTTAGAGGTTCCAACCGATAATTATAATAATGGATTTAAGACTGGTCTGTCTGCTTTTTAATACATGCAGAGATAGTAGTGTAGTCATATACAATAGTGGAAGAAATCAGATCCTTTGCCTAAATAATGTTCTGACAAACTAATAGTTCTTCATTCAAAATGGTTTGTTAGTACTAAATATTATATATAATAAAAACAAAAATAAAAGTACACATTTAAGTACCAAATCTAAAATTATTCTTAATGTAACTGAGATCTTGTGTATAAATGACAGTCTGTCTATAATGAAGCAAGGCTCAACACATATTTAGCCAGAATTTGTACAGTCACTGAAGTAAACATAGGTATTTCTACTTTAGTGACGTCTCCATTTTACTCCACAACAATAACCAAAAAAATAATAATAATAATAATAATTACTGTTTACTTGTTGAGACAGTTACATTAGAAAGTATTCAAACCACTCAGTGCTGTGAAAAAGTATTTCCCTGCCTTCTGATTATATTTTTGGCATATTTGTCACACTTATGATTAAAATTTTAATACTACGAAGATAATCGAGTAAATACAAAATACAGTTTTAAATGATTTCATTTGTTGAGGGAAAAAAAAAGGCTAAACTCGCCTGACCCTATGTCAAAAAGTAGTTGCAACCTAAAACTAATAACTGGTAATAACTGCCAACCTTGGCAGCAACAACTGCAATCAAGTGTGATGACCATCACACTATCACCACCATGTTTCAATGTTGATGCAATATTCTTTTTATGAAACGCTGCGTTAGCTGAAGTCCCAAAGCTTTACAAATGGCTTCAGAGCACTTTCCAGAATGATACACGTCAAATGACCCTGAACTCAGCTTTTCTAGAAATGTAGGTAATCACAGTTCATTCATGATTTAGCTCTGTGCCACAGTGAAGATCTCCATGGAGACATAGCCAGGTTGCAGAAATAAATGGCAGCAACAGGTTTGGAGCAATTTGCTGCTTCCGATGACAACATAAGATTTTACACAAGAAAGGGTAAACTTAAATTATGTAAATGTATGCTATGACTCTAATCCCGACTTGATACCACATCATGCATATGTAGGCAACAACTTCATAAGACAAACGAAGTTGCAGATTTTGGAGCCAGGTGCTGCAGTTGCTCTCTACTGACTGCCAGACCTCAATGCATGATGGGAAATGCCTTGGTATTGACCTGGTCCAAAATATGATTTTTTTTAAGTGTTTGATCAACAACATGTTTTATAGAGACATTTCCTTTTTTATTTACTGTGATTTTTATTGGATTTGAGTTAACAAGGTAAACTATGATTTTAGTCTCAAAGGCTATTAAGTGACTTTTTGTTGAAGATTCATAAAGTAGCATCTTCGGATGTTTCAGTGCTGACAGACTAAATATCTAAAAAACCTAACGTGTACTATGTGGACAGACGTATTCGGCCACACCTGGAGGAATAATGGTATGGGAATATTTCTCAGGGTTTGGGTTTTTAGTCCAGACATTTTGGACAATGCTATGCTTTCAACTGGCCCAGCATCGGTGACCTCATAAATGCTCCAAAGAATGAATGGGCACAAATTCCAAAGGAAACACACTTCCAAGAAGACTGGAAGCTGTGATAACTGCAGAAGGGAGACCAGTGTGGTGCTTTTAACCATATAGTGTATGTAAAAATATCTATGGATGAAATAAAGTCTGGTCAGCTCATCAGCAAACTAACAATGATTGTGATCCATGAGAATTTTAACTCGCTACGTAATCTGCATCTGACCACACAACACTGTGACTCCATGCTGGAAACTGCTTTTCGTCTCTGCCCCCTGCTGCCACCGCCTGGTCTCATCTGTTTTCCAGGCGAGGAGTAGTTCATCTCCAACGAAAGCACAAAGGGTACTTACTGCAGCATAGGCAGAGCCGAGAGGGACTGAAACCCGGTGAAGATGCCTCTGATAGAGTGGTTACAGCCCAACATCAAGCGGGGCTTCCATCCTGCAGCACCTGAACCGATTAACCTCCGAGTATTTGAAACAAACTCAGGTGTAACTCCGCACTGTTCACCTGCTCGAATATGATTGGTCGTTACCAATCACACAGCCTTGAATGAGCCAATCGTTGTGAAGCGACAGGTGATGGCAATCAGCCAGCACTCACACACCCTGTGTAAAATTTCCAGTGTCGCATCTGATATGTCACTTAAACAAGTGTGTTATTTATGTACTTATAGTATTAAAAGTAAACAAAAAATCATTAATTTGATCAGTGGGAGCATGTAGAGTAGTGATATGTGCCCATTACAGTTACTCAGAACCCAAAATGACTCATGACTGTTTAATCTCAGAAAAAGAAAAAATATTAAAACACATTATTAACACTTAAAACTACTCCACCACAAGTAGAGGTACCACTTTCACTATTTTTACTTAAGCTATCGTACTAAACACATGCTATAAAAGTGTTCCACTAAGAAAGTGATTTATCTAGTTACTGATGAAAATCAAAGCATTTGAAACAATACTGAACTTGATGCTGTTGATAAAATAAATGCACAAGTCCAGATGTGATCCACATGTGCTTCGTGAATAAGGTTTCACCAGGAATCTGAGGAATTTAAGTTTCAAAAGTGAAAACTGTGGCAAAACAAAAGTAATTATAAAATGTATGCACATCCAGAAAGTATATAATGTAGGTTTTTTATCATTCATATGGAGAATCTTCAAATGCAAAGTTGAACTAAAACTTTCAAATGAATGTAGTGGTATAAAATGTACAACTGTAAAGGAATCAAAGTAATAGAAAATGAAATTACTCCATCGAAGTACAGGTACCACAAAATTGTGGTCTAGTTGAGTCTAGTACTTAAATAAATTGAATAAATGATTTTGAAAGTTACTGATCGGTTTTAATAAGAAACATCACTGGCTCACTGATATGTTTCCATAAAAACATATCAGTTTATAATAAAAAAATAATTTGAAAAAGTGTAATTATTTTTTATTATTTTTTTAAGTAAGTGAGTAAGTACGCTTAGAGATCTTTGACCTGGAGGACAAGTCAAGTATCACATACCTGGGATATATCTATCACCTGCCTTTAAATTAAACAGTGCCACGCTCTCATAATTACATTAGCAAAATGTGTGAATGATACCAACTTAATATCCATTCAGGCAAAACTGGGATAAGGGTGAGTGATTGGGTGAGTTGTTGGCTCCCTGATTCCTTGACCCATCTCACATACAACAAATCCCCATTTAACCCATTAACACATATAAACGCAGACATGTCAGGTGTATTTATGTCTAATTCTATTATCCAATAACGTGTATCAGTGAGTGTTTGACGACACATTCACACGATGTGTGACTTTTCAATGAATTACTATTATAAAATAAAAAAAGAAATACTATTCTCACTGCTAATGAAATATCCTATGCACCAGTGTACTGTAAGTTATGAAATAACCTCAGTGAAAATTCTATTTTTTCCCTCCACTCTGTCTGCCAGTCTGCACTGGGGAATTAGGTTAGCAGTTCACATGAGCTCTGGCCTACATCAGGTTTGCTGCATCTGCAACAGGCTGGCAGGCAGAAATCAGAGGAGAAGCAGTGTAGGCCCAGTGTAGGTTGTCAAAGTGTAACACTATGAACCCTCTCACGTCAAAAAACTAAAACAAAAACAAAAAAACAACTGTTTCCTTCAATTTTGTCCAATTTTGTTCAACTTTTATTTTACTGCCAATATAATTATTGTCTATAAGCTACAGTTTCTGTAATACAAAAAAGAAAAGAGAATGAAAAAAAGTTTTCTAAAGTGTGCTGAATTATCTATTAGTAGTTCCTGTTTACAACGTACACATGGTCGTACAGACAACTTTCACTGTATTACTTTAATGGTAAGGAAAACCTTTAATTGTGCTGATTTTAAGGCAAGTTCTGTAGTCTTAGAGAGCATATTTCCCTCCCGATTTCTGAGCTAATGTTTGTTTGTGCTCAAGATCAGAGATAATGATATCCTCAGGATGTCATTAGGAAGTCACATTGAATCTAAAAATATGTTTATCATGTCTCTGTGTGTTATTTGAGTCAAAGGAGAACAATGCAAACTTTGTCACTTGCGGGGAATGAATTCCGGTTGTCTACTCAACATGAGTTTGTAATAAAGTCTGTGTTATCAAATATAACAACAAAAAAACCCCACAAATGCCCCATTATTTTATAAAATAAACATTTTATTTTATCAAAAGTTGATCATGACAGCAATGAAATCATGACAATAATATATAATGCACAGAAATGGAGCGACAGATTCTATGAAAAACTAGTGCAAAAAAATCACAAATACAAAAATATATTGCACTTGGTAAGTTTTAGGTGGAAGAAGTCATGTTTGAACAACATTCTCAATGTGATATATTTATCTGTAAACATTTATCAGTCATTCTTTTTGCAAGCACAAAGCCTCTTAACTTCCATATCGTGGAAAAATCGGCAACTAGAGAACCTTTCGTTCTGATCAGAAATCAACAGAGGACTTTATTTTGGATGGTTGGAATTGTGCTTTAGACCCTGTCTTGGGTTTTACGTGGTCTTTTAAATCGTCACACACGCACACACACAAACACACACACACACCACACACCCTCTCTCATTCACACACAAACTGACTTTTAATATAAGTGCTCTAGGTGCTCGTTTATGTTACATCTCTGATATGTCCTTTCTCTTACCTTACCACTCTTACTGGTTTGTTCACAAAAACAGTATATTGACAGTGGCAGCATGAGGCCATAGTCACAAGCTTAAACTATCATTTAACTGAAGACAACTTTTGTCTCATCTTAAATGCAACATTTAGGTTAGAGAAAACAATATTGTTTACATCTGTGGACAGATTCTTGTAGCATATATGACTGCAACATTCTGCAATATAAAAACCACCGATAGAAAACAGTATTTACGGTATGTGCAAAACGCTGTGGCTTGTTGTTGCCACTCGGAGTGATTGTTGTTTTTCTGTCTCATCACACTCATACAGTGGCGCCTCGTCTTGAGCATACAATATGGAGGATCCAGCATGGCTTGAAATCCCTGGCCCGTATATCACAGGATACTCTCTCAGCTCGCTGTCCCAGCTCAAGGAGAGTCTGGCCTTATTCATCGTGATACGAAATCTGGTGAGAAGCGACGTGAGCCTGGTAGCTGAAGGTGATGGTTTGTTTGTTCAGAAGCCGTCTGAGCTCCCCAGCTCTCCTCAGCGGGACGGACACATGTCGGGTCTTCTGACGTCTGCAGCCCCACGCACATCCACTGGATCGGGGCAAGGGTCGACCTGACGGGACAGAGGCAGAGCTGCATGTTTACAGGCGGCTGATGGAGTGATTATTATAGAACAGAAACAAATAATAAAAAATGATTGCTGTTTTAATTTGGCTAGAAATACAGTAGAAATACAGTTTAATCCACTTGTCAAATGAATATTGTCTCAATATTTTTGCTGAACTACAGGCTTAATACAACTACAATTGAACAATGTCTCATCAGCTTTTGTTGGCACCATCTAAATATGGGAGGAAAGTAAAAAAAAGCTGATCACTGCTGGCAACTTTAAAATCAATATCTGGAAAATAGCACTACTGTTTACTTTGAGTTTACTTTTAAATTAAAAGATTCTCGTATTAATTTGTTTTGCTGGATATTTTGTAGAGCTGCAATGATTTTTTAATTGTTTATCACCAATGCCAAGCTGTTTTTGCTAAATGCCAAAAATTGGTTGTTTCAGAGAATATTTGAATTTGCTTAAATAATATTAAATTTAATATTTTGGGGTTTAGGGCTATGAGATGGACTTTAATGATGCTGTCTTCTGTCTCCAGGAAACTCTTAGGGGCAATTAAAATTTTGTCCAAAAGTTTTGTCAGTGACAAAATTTGTTTCACAAACTTTTCTGCTTCAATTATATGAGACTGTTTCATGCTTCTTTGGTACATTGAAGACCAGTTACAAGCATTAGTGTTGGCATTTCCTTCATGACTGCAGTTCGCTCTGGTGTGCTGGATATCAGCCTCCATTCTTGTCTTATCAGCGCTCGCAGTTGATCTCAACTTGTGGGCTTCTGCTTGAGATGTGTGTCACTGCCAAAACTTTCAGTCAATATTTTCTGGCTTTCAATAGGCCAAACTATAATTTGATCAATACAGAGATAATTGGCAGATTAATTTGTTTTCTGCTGCCATTTGAAATATTCTACTTCCTGCTTGAGATTGCAGACTAATTCTTTTTTTTTATGTGTTTATATTCTAAACACATTTAACTTTTAAACATTAAAAATTGTTGTGTAGCTTCTTTTCTTCTTATTTAACTTATTTAAGTTTCACGTATTGTAGACAGGTTTTATTATTGTACTGTATGAGTCTCATGTCTTATGCTGGATTTTCCGAAACTTAATACTGCTGTCTTAGCCAGGACTTCCTTGCTGACCTCAGTGGGATCTGCCTAGTGAAATAAAATCTGTAATCAAAAGAGTTTTTTTAAAATTTGTTTTGTTCTGTTTATGGTGTTTTTATTGTTCTAAAAGTGTCTTTATGTTCATCTTGACCTGTCCTCTTGTGGAAGAGAGACTTTAATGTCAACAAGACTTTGACAAAATTTAGTATGGTCCTCTTGCTGAGAGATTGTGTGTGTATCTGCGTGTGTATGCATGAAGGGTACCTCAGAGTAGAGTGGCGGTGGCAGATATCTGAACTCTGTGATGTATGTTAAGAGAGATCCCTGGTCGTCTCCCTCCCCTTCTGAACTATCACAGCCTTGCAGACAATCCCGCCTGTGCGACTCTGATATTGCCAGATCGCTGTAGCTCGGCGGTGCTGCAAGAGCAATAAACAGCCGTGTGTGAGTGAACTGTGTGTACTACACACACATAAAAAAAAGAGAACACTCATGTGCATGCGTTTGCAGTCTGTACCTTCAAGTCTCTCTGTGAGGCCCAGCCATGTCAAAGTGCTGCAGTTGCTGCTGATGCTGGAGGTGCGGGTTGTGCAGGTGTGGAGAGGTATGGTCCCGATCACCAGCGGCAATGAGAGGGACAAATTCAACCCACCCGGAACATCCACATACACCTGCAGTGTGGAAAAACATGAATAGTAGAATGAGAAGAACTAAAAACCTTTTCATCTTGGTGTTTTTCATGCACTCGCAATGTGTCAAACTTACAGGAAACATGTTTAAGAAACAAGAACATTTTGTGCTTTCCAAACAGCTTCCTGCTTTCATTTCTGACTATATTATCTACTGGTTTTCTAATAATAATATTACAATATCAACAAGGGACACCGCACTGCAGAATAATGTATTTCTGCATCCTACAGTTTATTTATTTGCAGCAGTACTGGCATCTGAAGCAAAAACATAAAGTCAGACTCTCTTTGAAAGATTTTTGGTACATTATTTCTTTTCAGTGTATTTTTAGCGAGTTATTAATACTTTTTTTGTTGATTTTGTTATTAATAGTATTATTATTTTAGTCTTTAAGGGTTGTTAGTATGCTATTAGCTGTTTATTACTTCTCTAGGTTATTATTTTGCTGATAGTAGCTTTAGTACACTAGCAGCAGGCAATTAGTAGTTTTTATGCTGTTATTATTTTGCAGGCATGCAGATTGTTAACTGTTAACTGTAACTATTAGTATGTCATTATTATAAAAAATACAATGAAAAACTTTTCTAGGATAATTTATTATCTAATTTAATTAGCAGTTATTAGCTGTTTTTAGCCTGAACTCACCACAAGGGCGTACTCCACTCTGATGATGGAACAGTCCAGGATGGATGGGGACACTGGAGGTATTTTTAGTAGTTTGCCCTCCCAGCTCTGGCTCTTGCCTTGCAGCAGAGGGTCTCCTCTCAGATTGGACACCAGCTGCTGGATCTGTTTGCCCTTGCCCTTTGCGAAAAAGGTCTGGGTCTGGTACAGGGCTGCCTTCGGCACCACAACACGAGAGGAACAATTCTCCACCTCAGCAAAGATCTGGATAGACTCGCCTTGAAAAAAGGGGAGACGAGATCAGCCCATCAGACTGAGAGAGAAGTGGAATAAGTGAAATGTTGAAAGTGCAGAAGAAGAGTTGGATGAGTTAGGAAGAGGTGTGGCTCACCTGGTGTGTAGCCCTTTCTCTCAATCTTGGCACTGAGGGAGATTGGGCCTGAGGCACAGAACCAACAGCACAAGGTCTTTTCTTTTGTACCAGCCTGAGGGGCCTGTTCAGACACAATCATATATTTAAACTGCTTTTTAATGAAATACTTTTAGCAATGTTGACTTTTTTGCTGAGAGTTAAATGAGAAGGTTATCCATACAGTAAACATGTAGCTGGTAGTGGGGACCAACAGTTGGCTGCTTATCTAAATAAAGCATAAAGACTGGACATAGGAAAAAGCAGACTGGCTCTGTTTAAAGTTAATAATTACACCAACTACTGCTGTTTACTTTATGAATCTGAACACTAACAGAAAGGCGAATATTATGAATTAGGGCTGTAACCAATGATCACAACAGTCTTGTTGGCTGCTTCTTGTCGCTCTTCTTTTCCCTCTTTACTTTCTGAGCCTGGTTTTGCTGGAAGTTTCTCATGTCACCTACAGTAGTGCTTGCGCAAGAAGTATTTGTTGGGATTTAAACTTACTCAAGTGCATTGAGTTGTTATAATTTAGTGATACATAAATGAACATAGAATTAATATGTAAATATATAAATTATTTTTTAATATTGAATATTTTAGCTGTAAAATATCAGAAAATAGTCAAAGCATCTGAGCTAAGTTTCCCAGAATCCATCACCATGTCTTCAGCTGGCTTGTAAATAGTAATCGCACTGAGGAAGTTGGTCTTATACATTCTTTGGTTATTGTACACAAGATGTTACAAGATATAACATTTTGTTTTTCATGTTCCAGCTCCTATCAACTCCTACAAAATTATTGTATTATGTGTGCATAATATTTGTCATAGTCTTGTTACCTTACTACACCCACTCTATAACTTAACTGTAAAGTCTGTGCAAGGCTCCTTGGAATCATCTTTTTATGACTATTTATATTTACAGTACTTGTTGTAACACACAAGGAAATAATTTCCCCAGTGGATTGGATGGCTACATTTTTGGTTTCTCTTTTCAGGTTTCTCTGAACATTGTCCTCTGACTGACCTACCATAAAATCATAAACATGAGTGAAGATTCATAATACACTCATCTGAACTGGCTTCAGTTGCTCTACACTCAAAGCAGAAAGTCCATTTTACCTATATACAAATACCTATCAGAAATATTCACATATACAGTAGATATAACACAGTATACACTCCTGATTTGTGTAAATTAAAATTACTTTTTATTATTTAATTATCATTAATAAAGGCAAAAGAAAATGTTCAAGTGAAACTTCGTATTTGCTGGACTGATTTCAAATAAGTTATGTCAGTTGAAAGCAATTTTCCAGTTGATCTAACAATGTAATAAATCAACTTAACAAAGTTAGGTCAACAAAAAATATTTATCTTTTTTGGCAAATATTAAGTTGGATCAAGTTTAAATATTTGTTTCAGCTGACATAACTCAGTTATGTGGAATGTGTAGCTTAGATTTCTGTTTGCTGTCACATATAAATCTGGTTTGATGATTGTTTGCTGTACATAGTGTCTCTCATTTAGTGTGAAAATGCTGCTAATAAATTTCAAGGAAGCTGTAAATCCACTGTGCAGATACTTATTGTAATACAGGTGGACTTTATTACTCTGGACAGAGCCAGGCCTCACTCTGTTTCCAGTCCTTATGCCAAACTAAGCTAGCCATCTGCTGGTTGTAGGTTCAAATTTACCATCCAGACATAAGACTCTTATGTTTTCACACTTTTAACTTCCAGCGTGAAAACCCAAAACGTCCAACTGCTCCTTTAAAACAGTGGAAGCATGTGCAGCGTGCCTACCAGCAGCAGTGGCGTGTTGATGTCGATGTGTTCAAACACAATGAACTCCTTCTTCACTTTGACGGGGAGCAGCCATGGACGGTGCAGTTCAGCTTTCACCCAGTACCTCACATTGCCGTGTTTCCCTTCGAAGGAAGTGGCCAAAGCCCTGATAGATGGGAGGAAGAGCAACAGAAAAATGATTATTAAGACGTGTGGGTGGTCTGTGGCTGTGTGCACTGAAGGAAGAAATACTCACATCCCCTTCTTGTGTACAAGTACTTACACAACATTGTAAAATGCTCCATTATCAGTAAATGTTCTGCACTCAAACTTATATTTAACCTAAAGTAGCAATTTGAATAATGCAGTAATAAGTATTATTAGCTTCATGTGTCATGCATTGGTAAGTATCAGCAGTAAAAGTACTTGTTATGCAGTACATTGGTGCTGTGACTTCTATATTGTAGGCTGTTGCGGTACACTGTTAATGCATCAGTGCTTCAGCAGCATTTTGGTGTTGTAACTGTTCAGCATGGAACTGGTTTTAACTACTTTGTACCAGTGTTTCCCAGCTTATAGGCCTCTGCAAAGGTCACCAGAGAAATATGAGGGTCCTGAGAGGATTAATGGGAGAGGGAGGAACAAAAAAATCCTATTTTCCTTCTTTTTCTTAAATGCTGTGATAATGCAACATCTTTAGGCTTTAAACAAAGTCATTTCCATCTCAACTTGACACAAATTATAAGCAGTTTTCTATAATGTCTGCACTAAGTTTCCACTGCTGATATTTCAATAGTAGCATTTGATCACATCCTGTACATAAAAAAACAAATGTATCCACATTAAAACATGGCTCCTGGTGTTAAAATGAAGACATGTATTTGCTGTGTTGTGCAAATTTTTATCTTCAAAGCAACCACAGTTGTGTAAAGTAAAAAAAATCTATATTTCGAACTAAAATATAATGGAGCAGAAGTACAAAACAGCAACAAACTGGAATACCTAACTTCCTCACAATATCCCTTAAACACAGTACATGAGTAATTAGAACTACTCACATCTGAGGGAGGCTGAAGCTAAAAGCAAACTCATGCAGGCCGGCGTGCAGGACAGTCAGGCCTTCCTCTGGACTGTCCTCATCTGAAACACAAAGAACATATTTCCAGATACACCTGCACTCTATGGCGAGCCAGCACCCTGCTCTGTTACCACATACTGTCATGTAGCTGTTTTTTAGCTGTATTACACAATTGACTCTACTTATCACTTCACCTCAGAGGATACATTTCCTATTTGACGCATGTAAGAAGAGAATAAAAAAGTGTAGTAAGGACAACATTGCAACATCCATTGTATCAGCAGAGGACAATAAAAATATATTATTTGTTGTGGCAAAGAAAAACACAAGCGTAACAGTGATAGAATTACAAAATGTTGATGTTTCAATTTTATAAATCGATTGGTTTTTTGATCAAAAATGCTGTTTTCAGCCCTCGAACACAAATATGTCCTGTTTTTTTGTTTGTTTTACACCAATGCAAACTGAATATTCTTGGATTTCCAAGCCAACTTGTTATCTAAGAAACCTGTATCAACATTTTTCACCATTGTCAGGTATTATGTAGAAGTCAGTTTTGTTTAATTAGCTTTACAAAATACACATTTTACACCTTTTCAGTTCCAAATCAAATGCGTCTGTAAATCTTTAACTGAAAGCTGACATTGAAACTTTGCTCATATCTTGTTTACTTCTTGTTCAGATTAGACATTTCCTGGTAATCAAAACACGATTTAGCCAAAGTTTTCATTTGGTGGAAATAACAAAAATAATGAAGATCTAAACATAGGAATGCACTCTTCAAACTCTGAAAAATACAGTACATAAAATGTTTTAAAACTATAGCGAGCCCCAAGACACATAAACATACAAACATATGAATAAATAAAAATAGAGTGAATGGTGTGAGCCAGATCATGATCAATCAGTGATGTACAGAATATGAAAGAAATATTAGTTTAATAAAAAAAAAATCCAGACAATGAATGGCAATATGTGGAGGATCTACCAAACATCCACCTATTTATGGACCTGAAGGGAGCTGTCCAAGATTAATTTCTTTGACGGGTGAAAGCATGCAGTTAGAAAGGTTGAAAAGTGGATCACTCACATTTGTTTCAGGAAGTAAGACGTAGTGTTTAACATACTGTTTCATCAATCAATCATTGTAATTGCTCGTAGGAGGACGTATAAAAGCCCAAAGGCTGCTAATCATTGTGGAAATCTTCTTCTTGGAAAAAGTTACACATAGCCTATCTGGAGAATATAATAAGCACAGCATGGGGAAAATGTCATTGTACAAGATTTCACAATGGCAACACTGGAACTACAAATAAATCTCTGAAGAAACTGGATAAATCGTGGGAAAAAATGTGAATGAATTTCACAAATAATCACACAAACACTTTAAACTTCACAAAGAGATGGTTCACTGCAGAACTGTTAGGTTTGTCTCAACTTAGCAAGGCACATGTAAAAGAAAACTGCCAAAACAGTATCTACAGTGAGACATTAGCTGCAGTGTGACAGACCGAGGATGCTTGTATCCTCACACGCTCTAAATCTTCAATGCGACGGCTGTATTCTTAAACACAAATATGAAAACTCGATGTCACATTGCCACCCAGAAACAACATTTTTGTGTTTTCGCAGTGACCCACATCTTTAAGATGTAGCCTGTTAATCTTAGTCTTAATCTCGTCTTTGTCACGGTGTTACGATCTGACAGTCTCAATCTCTACTTCTACTATTAGTAGATTTAGTAGAAGCAACACACCCTGTTAGAGAGAAATATCATCTACTTCCTCTTTACTTCTGTTGTTGTTTGTATTTTAACTTCTCTGTAAATGCCTCTACTCAACCCCGCTCTGCTCCCTGCCACCTTCCCTGTTTCTGACCTTTTGTGTGTGTGTGTGTATGTGTGTATATGTTTGGCATGAGTGCTGTCATAAACAGCTTGCACGCATCACTGTGTATGTGTGTGTGTGTGTGTGTGTTTGTGCATGTGTGAGCGTGCACCCCCATCAAGTCGCCGGCAACACAGAGCAAGCAGGAGTAGACCGGTATGAACCAGACTGAGCAGCTTCCTTTAACTGGAAACTCCAACGCATGCATTACACCGCGGCCTCCCATTGGTGGAGACTGTGACATGAATTTAGAGGCCGAGCTCTAATTGGTGGCTCTGTGACAAGCCCCTGCCCACATTAGTACAACCATGTGGTGTGCGGCATGAGAGGGGGAGGAAGAGGGGGAGGCAGACAGAGGAAGGGTGTTGTACACCAGTGTGAACTCCAGGTACAGGAAATAAATGAAGACAGGAAAAGGAACATGTACCATATTCAGAAGTTTTTATTAAACAACCATAATCAGTATTACACTATCAAAATACACAAAACCAATGATTATCAATATATTTTTATCCATTTTTCGTTTTTGTTACATAAACAGGTTCATACTGAAAATTCACACCTGAGCTGAGGAACAGCAGTTCAGTATAAAACATAAAAATCTGACCGCACGGCCCATTTAAAGGTCTGTTTCTTGAGCTTTCTTTCCCAGCAGATTAGATACACCCAGTCTGCTATTATAAGACTCTATGTCTCTGTCAGTACAGTATGTAGTGTTAAAAACGAAACAAAACTGAACTCCTTTTAGTAAACTGACTTGATGTGCTGTTTAATATGTATTGTTCTGTTTCCAGTTTTAGAAGTGAAGATATTCTGCTTCTCTTTTCCTTCAGTGATAAGAACCTGAATATCCTTGACATCTGAGCTGTTGCACAGACAAAACAAGACGCATGAAGGCGAGAAACTTTGGCTTCTGGTCTTATTTTTCACAGTTTTAACTAAAACCAATCAGTCAGTAAATGAAATATATGATCAATACAAATTCTGTTACTTTGTTTATTTTGTTATTTATTATATTAATCTTTTATTAGCAAAAAATACACAATCTACAAATTAACAATCTTTGACCAATATTAACTGAGTGCAACATTTTATAACATAAAAATATAGTTACATGACCTTATTGATAAACCTACCAATCTGTTGATCTATCCGTCCATATAAAGTATATAAAATGGCAGAAAATAGTGAAAAATGCCTTGTTTTGCCTTGTTTTGTTTGCTCAACAGTTCACGTGACCAAATTTATTGGAAGAATAAAAGAAAATCCTCAAATTCGAGAAGCTGCAACCATCAAATGTTTGCATAAAAAATGTGCTATTTCTTGCACCTTAACGACTGATAAACACCTATAAGGTTTAAATAACCTAATAGGGGCTAATATCTAACCCTGGTCAATTTACCAGACTCTAAATTATTTATGAAACCATATTTGGTTATTAGTATATCTACAGCCGAGCAAAATCAGCTCATGCAGATGATCAGATTCAATCGAAAGCTCCAGAAACAGCTGTAAAATGCACATCACATCAGAGTGACACTGAATTGTTGAGTCTGTAGATTCAAAAAAAATTCCTGAAAGTGAAACAGCTGTTATTAATAGGACTGAGGTTTGCAGTATTTCTATTATCTTGACCTCTGACCCCAACACTGTCATCCCTCCAACAAACTGACAGGACGTGTGGAGACACTGCAGAGGCCTCCAGATACAAGTCGGCGATGGCGACAATCCTTTTGAAGTAATTAATCTTGCACAGTCCAAAGGTGTCTCTCAGTCCCTAATGAGTCAAATAATTCCACAGAAGGGGGAAAAACAGCAGAGCACAAATGCAGGGGATGTTTTCTCCCACATATGGTGAGAGCACTGATGTAAGAGTCTGCATGAGGCTTTTATTTGCATAATCAAACTGTCCTTTCACACATTTGCATCACGTTTTACAAGGATAACAAGAGAACAGACATAGGAAATGTTAGGATTTGACCAGCAGCTCAGATATAAGTCCTCGCACACTCACTGGCACACACAGTCAGCCTGGTCCTCCTTCCCTCCCTCCCTCACTCCCCTCCCCTCCCCTCTCTCCCTCTCTGGCAGTTTCTGAACAGGTTTGAACCGCTTCTAACAAAGGGAGTTGCCTGAGCTGTAGCCTACTTCAGGATGTCAACAGTAAAAATGATAATTGGCCATCGGGGTACGTGAACGTTGCGCCAGACATGTCAAACAATCGGTTGCTTTCGATTTCGGCCCGATTTCTTCTTTTACGCGAAGTGTTTCCTGCATCGATTTCAACTTTCCTTTCTTTTTTTCCTGAAGCAGGCTGTCAGATGTGAGGATGCAGACTCTGTTTAAAAAAAACCCACATCACTGCTGCTCATAACCTCGTTTAATACGTTTAGTTAATTCACGGGTTAGTTAGAAGTGAGGGAAGAATCCCAGTATCGCATCAGCTGTTGCATCAGCACCAGTGCAGTCACTGATGAACTGGATGTCCTGGGGCTCAGGACGTGACTGCACCCTCTGTACGCATAAAGTTTTCTATCACACAAATCAGCCTCTGTGAAAAGTTTGCGGTGATCAGCTGACCCGCATCACTTCACGGGGCTACATTGACAAAAACAGCAGCTACGTGACAATAACATGTACCAAGTCCTTACCTCTCTCCTCTCCTATCAAGGTGTCGTAATGGTTTAAGTATTCCACCTCCTCTGTGTAGTTTTGAGTATAAGCCATGTTGGCTCCGGCGTTTCTCGACTCCGTCCACCGGACCCTGGCGACTCCTCTCGCGGTTATGTTCAAGCTCTTAACCCGCACATCCCCGGTAACCTCCACAACCACCCTCCCTGACACCATGTCTCCACCGGAGAACACCGGCAGGTTGTTCTCATTCAAGCTGTCAAAGCAGATCGCCAAGGTCTTCACTTTGCCCAGAACCATGATGGCAAGGAGTTAACAGGTACGCCGAAAAAAATAAGAGTCTATGGAGAAGTTGTGAGTAGAGCCGTGCGGCACAAATTCATGCGCCTAGCTCCGGGTGCCCAGCACAGAGCTGGGTCTGTGTCGGTGATGGTTCATCTGGTTTGAGACGCACAGCTGATGTTCCGCTCCAGCCCGCAGCTCACAGCTCGGCTCTCCTCCGGATGTGTCTCTCTGCTGCCTTCTACCTCCAGCCGCTGCGCTCTTAAAGCGTCTGTGCGCAAACATAACCTCACTGAGCATGTGCGCACAGACCGGACGGCCTGCTCTCACAGAAACGAGCTGAAGGACAGCAAATGACTAAATAGAGCAGTCTGTCCTCATACTAATATTTATTATAGGAAGGAAAATAGTAGGAAAAATGCTGAATCATATGTTGGCATGAGCTGGAATTTAGTACTAACTACATCAGGAAAACAGTGTATTCAGTGACTGATAACAAATAAATTATTTATAGCACACTGCAGTCTTAGTTTTTATTAGAGCTGTTGATCCACAGAAAATAAACGGAAAACTACTATAACTATAAAATCAGTATTATTTTAAACAACAAAGCTTATTATGTTATTTTCAGCTTGTTACATGAATTCATTTGATGCTTTTCTTTGTTACACACACTCTAATGGTTCAACTACACTATCAACTGGCTGTGCTGTTATGAATCTGAGCCACTAGTATATTAAACAGATGATGCTCAGGGCCTGTTCTTATAGAGGAGTGGATCACATTTTATTAATTGTAATTTTAGACCTTTATTATTGTAGTTTGGACTTTTCACGTGTGTGTTTTCATTGTATCAAACTGATTCACAGTAAGAAATGCACTCAGAAAACCTATGGTAAAGTTTAAGCTACAACTATATTTCTATTATCTATTTTTTATCACGTAATCGTGCACAATTTTTGAAATGATTAGAAAAAAAACCATCACAACCACATAACCCAGTCATGCTTTCACATTAGTGCACAATTATTCATACAGATGATGATTACTGTATATCACTGTTATAAATAACCCTTCTCACTGAAACTTCGATTGCCTTTTTACCACACACATCATCATACTGCGGTATTTTGTGACTGTTTTTCATTTTTACAAATGAAAAATCAGACTAAGTAAAAAGTTTCGAAGTGAGCGAGGACGTGCTGGGACATTTTGACCTAAACCTCTCGATGGCATCTTGACCTATAATGGAAAATGTCACATTTTCATTATTATATCATCAAAAAATCTATTTTATAATGTTGGACACAACTGAGCTTTTGTTATTAATTCAATGTAAATATGCACATTTTTTCAACTTCAACTTCATACATGTAATTTTAATTATAATCTGAATAAAGTAACCGCTGAGACGGCAAATCCATGTGTCCATTAGGGAGGTGTAACTACTCCTTCAGGAAGCTGTGGGGAGGTAGCCAGTCTAACGAGCTGACACATAAAGACAATCACACCTACTGATAACTCAGACCAAGGGTTTATTTACAGTGTGTGTCATGCTATTAAGTTCTGGACATGAGGGTTCACCTAACAATCACTTGTGCAGTAAACACTATAACAATGAGATATAAGTCCTTCAAAAGAAAGAGAATAATTTCAGAGAATAATCTGTGTGACTGATGACCATATTGATGTGGTATGGTCATAAAGCACCAGCACACAGACCTGCTGGTGTGTAACTAGAAAAAAAAAAAACTACAGATGCTTGATGTCAGGTAGACGTTAGCTTATCTCTAAACGCAGTCAACAGTGTTCATGTACAGACATGAAGAGATGAGAGTGAAACAAGATAAAGTTATTATACAACATTCTTCATATTATGAAAAACTAGTTTTAACATTATGATGAATTAAAATTTGCCACTGAAATGTCATATACCAAATCCCGAATCTAAGCTTGTGGTTTGCATTGCCGGCTATCAAGATACATGTCAGAGTGGGAAACACTAAACACAGTTTTGAGGACATTAGAAAAAACAAACAAGCGGTAAATCAACGTGTACGAACAGCACATAGGTAAGAGTGAGCACTTTTACACTGACGGGAATGTAAAGTGAAAGAATACAGTTACAGAGCTGCAGCACTTCCTGAAATGGGTGACTGAAAGGGTAAATTTATCTTTCAGTCACATGAAATCAGTCAAGGTATTATTTATTATTATAACACTAAATTATATTTGTATTGCCAGAGGATGGTCCACAACAGCCAGTGTGGGTTCACACGACAATAATTGAGATTACACTCAACTGAACTACAGCTTGTGATATTAAAGGAAATACAGTATGAACAGAAAATGCCTTATTACTTCACAACCTGCAATTAATGCTAATGTCAAACTTTAAATAACATCGCCTAGGCAAAAAAAAGTTATTTAAGTTATCAATCAATATATTTTTGTGTCAAAAAATTCCTTTTTCTTGACACAATGACACAATTATTTGATTATCAAACTAGTTGCAGATTAAATCTACCGTATGTAACTTTTTCTCAATATTTTGTCATAGAACTATGCTCCATAACTTCATCTCTTAATGTGAAGGTGCTGTCAAAACCTGTGACACAGACTCATAACGTTCTAACTTCTAACCCTCCCTCCTAACGTATCTTTGAGCGAAGTACAGTACAGAACCCTGTACTGACAGGAAAGTCATTGTGCTTATCAATTTCAACCATGTCTGTATGGTTTTGATAAAGCATCTGTATTTGACACCATGGGTGGACTGATTTAAAGTCTCATGCTACAGCTAGTTTGATCTCAAAAAGTCGCATATTGTAACTTGTATTGTAACTAAATCTATCAATTATTTGTTGCAGTATTCTGTTAAACAGCAGGTTTGGCTCAGCAGAGCCTGTCTGACCAACAGACAGCAAAGCCTTAGTGTTGTCTGTTGTGGCTTTTACTTAATTGGCCTCCACCCCTGGAATAATCCAATAAACAGAAACATATCACCAAGTCCCTCAAGTTCCTCGACCTCCCCTCTGGCTATAGCCGTCTCCATCAACTGCTTCTAACATGCGCTGTTCCTAACCCTAACCCTAACCCTATGTCACATTAAGCTTACTATGTAAAATGTTAGAAGATTGCTGCCAAATACCTAGTGCCATTACAACTTTGATCACATGGTGGAAGCATTGAGCAAGACAATGTTATTAGGACAACACGCTGGCAATTGCATCCTAGGCATTTATTCCTCTTCTGGTGCTGAAATTTACATGAGAAAACTGGTAATGAAGTTGTTCATTGTGTAAGATAATCTATACAAGAGTGAGCTGTCGGTGTGCACCTGAAAGACAAGGGCCACACAGCAGTGTTTATATTCTGGACAGGGAAGATGAATGACTGTCATGACGGCCACTCATGTCAAAGTGGAATGACCATCTCTCAACATAGGAGAAGGCCTGAGGCAAAATCTAACACCAATTCACACTGTGGTTCTTTCATCATTACCCAGGAGGTTTCACTCTTTGTTTCAGGTGGTAGTGTCACTTGTGCATGTCACTCATTTTTTAACAAGACACACATGCTGGATTCAAGGGCCTCATACACCATTTACGTTAACTGTGCCGTGCAATCTGCTGTGCAATCAGTAACATCACTATGATTTCCTCCTTAGATGACTCAATTTTTTCCTCTCACGTGCAGAAAACGTTTCCTCTTTTTCTTCTGCATCATATTCTGCTAAGAAGTTAGCCTCCAGCCTTAGAACAGTTCACACTGGAGACATAAGTTTAGCTGCAGGGATACACACACACACATGCAGATATTCTCTCATTGTGTAGTATTGCATATCTATGGTCCATTTTCACTGTGTTTGTCACAGTGAAGAATGAATTCTCACATGTTGCAGTTGATAAAGATTTTAAATATGAAGGCATGTTTAAAAGCAGTCAGAGGGTATGATTCCCATCAGATGTGCGTGTCATTTACGAACCTGTGCTTTATCAGGGGCAAGTAAGTTTTTTTAGGGCATCATGGCCCACAAATACCCACATGCTCCACAAGCTCTGTGGTCCCACAATGGTGGAATAAGCAACCTCACTCCCAATATTCAAGAAACTGCTAAAGACAGAACTTTTCGGAAACTTTCTACGTTCTTAAAATGCACTTTTATCAAAAAAAAAAAAAAAAAAAAATCATCAAAAAATTCCTGCACTTACATCTCATTAAACAGACACACTTCTTCTGATAGTGCTTTTCTTTACAGTTTTTCTCCCTGACTTAGATCTTTGCTCGCTTTGTACCTCACTTGTAAGTCGCTTTGGATAAAAGCATCTGCCAAATGACTAAATGTAAATGTAAATGTAAATGTTGTCATCATGCCCGACTGCAAATTACTACATTTTGTTGCTGCGTTTGTACACGTTGATTCCTTTATTTGTTTTTTAAATTAAAGCTGCAAGGATGCCAGTTATTGATCCAAATTCTACACTCATTCCACCACCATCTGAGGCATTAGTACTGAATGGCATTAGTTTATGCATTACATTATTCCATTTTTTTCTCACTGTGAAAAAAAACAACAAAATTGGAATCAAAACAGACGAGTGACAGAGTTTCTGTCTGTGACCTTGTGTGACATTTGACCAAATGTTTCACTGCATGAACAAATAATGAGAGGAGTGAGCTACAATTCCAGAAAGATTGCAGAGTGCCTCCTGTATTTTTACAGCATAGTCATACACAAATACGTGAGCAGAGATACATAAATAACAACAGCAACAACTGTATTATTCTTTTACTCGATTTTGCATGTCCTACTTCTCCTACATGCATCACCCTAATGTTAGAAATCAGCCTTTGCATCCAGAATATCACCTCCAGTTGCTGCTGCTGCCATTTTGCCAGTGATCATCTGAAGCACAGAATTAGACCAAAACAAGCAGTAGGAGTCCCTCTGCTGGCCACTGCTGTGCTGCACACCAGGAGAGCAGGTTACATACTGATACATGCCTCCAGCAGCTTATTACACAGGGTTAATTTGTATCTAAAGGAAAATATGTAAAAAAAAAAAATCATAGTATGTATAAATTTCACATTTTAGTATTCTAGTTATAACCCCCCTTCATTATTGTTTCTTTTTCCTTCTTTCCAGTTATTCATATTCATATGGTGTCATTTGTTATACTGATGTTGTCAGTGAATCAGGGATTGCTAATAGCTTATTCAGCATACCTCCTATGTTGCCAGCTGCAAGTATAAGATAAAACAAACATGGCTCATGTTGTAACACACAATGATACAATGTAAATGAGTGCATGGCAACATGGTACTTCCCATGTACATCCCCCATTGCATTATGGGAACTGAAGTTCAAAAAACCTAGAGAAAGAAGATCAGACAAAATCCAGTATTGTTGACTAATTAAAAAAATAATATATACATATATTTTAAGTGTCAGTATCAGGCTTCATTTGGTTATTCTGTTCATCAAATAATGAGACTCTCCTGTCTATCCACATATATTAACAGCAACTATTTCTCTTCGACTAGGAAGT
>OMLM01020824.1:53756-82887 GCA_900302695.1 Helostoma temminkii | reverse complement strand
TGAGTAGTTGTTAGTACTGATTAACAAGCTCTATTCTTCAATATCCAGCTCAATCCGATGGATTGAGGAAAAAAGGATTGAGACATCTTTAGTCTCAGACAACCCCATTATCCTTAAAGAATACAAAAGATAAAATTAGTCTTGCTCAATGCACAGTACTCACACTCATCAGTTTTGGTTTGCTGGGGGAACATGTAGTTGGTCAGCACAGTCTTGTGTGTGTCTGGATCCTCCTCTTTCTGGAGCGGGATGAGCGGCTTTGACTGTGGGAGATAAAATGTAGGTTTGTGTGCTATCTGCAATCAACGGTGCTTTGTCAAGACACTGAGAGTGTCCTGGTGTTCTCTGTGCCTCACTCTGCCATGGAGAATGTGGTGGGCTGCATTATCAGAACAAGAACAGTATGAAATCTAGTCACAGAAAACATTACTGTGAAGGGAATCGACACATCACAAGATGCAACAAATTTTTTTTCTGAAGTTTCCTTATCTTTTGATTTACTTCAGCTGAGACATTTATTAAGCACATATGTGAGCTATGTAAAATCAGCCATCTCTTGATAAAGCTCTTTGGCTCTGTTCCCCAGGCCCTGTCATTGTTGTGGCAACCTGGTTGTTAGTGTTGATGTACCTATTAGATTGCCTTTCCTGAGTTTGTTTTCAGTCTTGCTAAGACCAGTTAGCAGTGCTGAAATACCAACCATACACTATCTACTGTGTATAAAATACAAGTCAATAAAAGAAAAGGAAATCACAATTTTTGCACACAAAAACATCAACATAGTGCCTGTAACAACACACAGGATTTCAGACAGGAAGGCTGTTTTGAGGGCCTTATGGAAAGGTATATCTAATATACTTTTAAGGCCATGATAGGGTAGATGTGGCTCTACAAATAGCCTCTCCATGAATGTTTTCTACAGCATTCAGAAATGGCTACAGCTTTTCACTTTCAATTTGTTAAGGCATTTGAACAGAGACTTATAACAAGATGAGAAAACTGCATGAATAATTCATTTTAGCATGTGGGCAGCGAACTGACAGTAATTTAGAAATATTTATAAACTGGAACAAGCAAGAAACACAATCAATACAGCCCTGCATTGTCCTCTCCAACCTCAATTTTCTTTTGCCGCATTGCTAAGCTTGATACGAGTATTTTTAAGAACTGCTTTCTCACCCTAGGCTGCACTGGTGTGACAAAGAGATGGTGTAAGCTACTTCCTTATACTTGAGTTGACCAGACACAAATGTTTCCCCCTTAGCCTTTAGCTAAGGCCGCTGCTTTAAGCCCTGATAGCCCATAGAGTATATCTTAAAAAACAACCTTCCTATCATTCTTAATTTGACACAACTTTGGACAGATGCATCCAGATTTCCTTACTCTAATCCATAAACCTTTACCATCATCAAGATATTCATTAGGATCAGGTTGGACAATCATTAAATATGACCTGCATTTCCATTAGGCATGTTTAGCTCAAATGTAGTTTAATGCATTCTGATTCTGATTGTGTTTTCCCGTGAGCTACTCGTTAAAACTCGATTAAACCAGATGTTTTGACAAGTCACATACCCTGATCCTATACAACCTCTATAGAGCATCTGACAGCTCTGGTTTTGTGATCTTACCTGATTCTCAGACAGCCACATTGCAGTCATCTTGTTCAGTTTAGTGAAACTGTAGGGAAGATTCTTTAATCTGCAGCAGAAAAAAAAAAAAAAAAAAAAAAAAAAAAAAAAAAAAATCAGTCTGTACCAGTCTAGACTCAATGCATTTGCACAGGTAAGAAATGTTTGTCAAAGTCATTAATCCATGAAGGACCACTATGAAGTCTATGTGTAGCTATAATCCCTTTTGTATTAAAAAGAAAAAGTCAGTGCTGTGAGTTCAAAGTTATCCAGGGTATTAGGCACAGAGCCGACTGTAGGAAAGGAAAACCCCAGATTAAAACCTCAATCAGGTCTTAGCATCCAAATCAACCCATTTTCATTCTGGCCAGAAATAAAACCCTTCAATCATGATGTTGTCATTAACTGGCTATACTTAAGACTGCACAAATGGCTTACAAAATGTCTACAACTATGGTAATGTTGACTATCAATTATTCATTTTTAAAATTAATTGATGACTAAATGTCAAAATTGGTGACCTTTCTCTGACCAATGTTACTAATCACATTGAGACACTGACATGACATGACATAATGTTTGTGCTTTACTAATGATTTCTAGATGGCAACTGCCCAAAAAAGTCATTTACTTTTGTCCTTAAACTTGACCTTCATTATTGACGAACACTGTCAATGCAGACTCACTTGTTGTTGCTGAGATTGATGACTTTGAGATTCTCCATGTCACCCATCTCCTCAGGCAAAGACTCCAGCTTGTTGGAATGTAGAAACAGCACTGTTGCATTCTTCCAGTTGCCCATCTGTGAGAAGATACCAAGGACTCAGAGCCGTGAACCAACCAGGCTGACTAACATACGATACAACTTACTGTAGTAATAATAACGTCTACCAATAAGTATAAGGTGCATACTCACCTCAGGGGGGAGTTGGGTAAGATAGTTGTGATCTGCAGCAAAGGTGCGGATGCTGACACACTGGCCAATAGAGGTGGGCAAAGCTTCTATCTCATTGAAACTGCAGTCCAGTTCATCTAGAGATGCCAGCCTAACACAAGAGGAAGCCAAAGGAGGACAGAGGCTTTAACCACATGGTGCAAGTACCCCAAATACAGTTTCATTTCTAGCATGCCAGGTAACTGTAGGGTCTTTTTTATGTGCCTCTAAAAACTACAGCTTCGGCTGTAGTGCTAACAAAGACCAAGAAAGGTAAACACTACTCAGGTCTATTTACTGGCTAATAATTTGCCAGATAATGGAGTTCGGCAATTAGTCTCAAGACCAAAATACAGATCTGACTCTTTAGGTCATAAGGTTGACTGCTAACTATTCCCAAAGTCCAAATTAAATATGGGAAAGCAGCATTTATTTACTTTGAACCACAGAGCGAGAACAAATTTCCAGAGTGTATTAGACCATAAAACCATAAAAAACAGGGGCTAAATACTGCTAAAAGTTGAAGCTAGTGTGACAATATCTTACAATCTCAGGGAAATACTAAAAGACATTTACAATAACAGTGATGCATCTTTAAAAGCTTCATGGGACATATTTTAAAAACATTTCAGACTGATCCTGTGTTCACAGAAGTGAAATGCAGCTTGGGCTTTCTGCTGAATGAAAAATGCTAATGCACTCTGGGGATTTGGATGATAGATCTGTGAGGAAGCTCCTGTGCTACATCAAACTCCAAAACACAGGAAGTGACCCCCCCCCTCTCTGTTGAAAATAAATAACCCAGGGCACCAGCAATGCAGTGAAAAAAAAATCAGCTAGGTATAACAAAAAAACAACAACAACAAAAAAAAGGTATAAAAAAACAGCATGATTAAGCTAAAATCCTTGCATGGGATTAACCTAAACCATAGGCTTTGTCACATAATCTGTGTCAAAGTACACAAGGAGACACATTTTAACATAAGGGATAATTGATTGTGTTTGAAAACAATGCATAGAAAATTAAGTTCTACAGCTGCAATAGAACTTGTCTGTTGCATGATGATCTGTCTCATGAACATGGACTGAAACGATTAAAAAAACCCAGATGGATTAAATTGGAGTTTGATCTTCGTGCTGGACTAAAATGATTGAGACTTTATAAAGGGTCAGCAGATTAATGCAGCTCTCTCACGACAGCCTCGGCAGCTGGTGATCACTAGGGTTACCTGTCCACGAATGCCAGTTAGAGTTCATAATCATGCCTGTTATCACTTAATCAAAAATAAGTAACATTTCAGAACACATTATTGTTAATGAGAATATCTGATTTATCCAGGCAGGCATTTTATGCAATCGGTGGATGTCAGATGAAAAAAAGGACCATAATCCATTGATCTCAGAGTTTATTCTGCTGATTCTGCTGTGATGCTCACCCGCCAACGGAGTCTGGCAAGTACATCAGCTGGTTCTCATCCACTTTTAGTGCAGTGAGTTTCTTCAGTGAGCCTGAAGAAATAGAAACGGAAGGAGATTTAGAGAGATTCATAGAAGTGCTCAGGGCAGTTACTGATTATCACTTGCTGCTGCACTACAAAGAGGGTATCAACTCTGGCAGTTAATTGGATTATTTTATATTTGTCATCAATACAGTAATAAGTTTAGTAATGAACCCAGACATTAATAGCATGATGCATCTGAACCCCTATGATTTTATTAGCTTGGCTTAATCTATCAATATAACTTTTTCCCCCTCAGGAAATGAGAAGAACTAAGTCATTAGAAAATCATGAAATGGATTTTGTATGGTGAGTTATATATAAAAACAAGTTCAATTTCCTCATTCTCAGTTTCCACGAAACTATATCCATAGAGGAAGAAATACATTTTTCTAATCATTTGGTAAAACAGTACTGTAACCACAAAACCCCAGGACACAGCAGGAACGGTGTGTCTGTGTGTGTGAGTGCGATAGAAAGTTATCTGAGTGGAGAACTAAGGCGAGGCTATCAGCATCATAAAGTGAGGTGGGGATGATTCTGCAGGGGACACGTTTTAACTATGTCTTGTGTTAGGAAAAAAAAAATAGTTATGGTATACGCACATATTCTGCTTTAAGGGATGTACAGATCCCTATTATTCAGATCCATTACTCTAAGCTACAATATGAAACTTAAGCTACTGCTAGCATTAGACTATCATCTGAGTCGCTCTGTCCCTGCTTTGATATTGCTCTATTTTACTCTTTACACTCCACCACTCAGTGCACAACCCTCCAGTTGTGATGAAATTATGATAAATGAGAAAATTAATAATCAAGCAGAAATCCTTGCTATTCTCTGACTGGTTATACAGCGGAGCCTCACACAGAACTTATTAGAAGCAAATATCTCAACAAAGCTGCCAGACTGTTCTGTGAGCCTTGAGGCTTCAACAGCACCTCTCCACTTTTAGATAAGTTATGGAGCATACTTACATTACAAATATTTGAAAAAGGGTGCATATTGTAATTTTTAGTAAAGTTGCTAATACCCAGTAGTGGAGAAAATATTCTGTTAGAGGTAAAAGTGCCGCATTCAGAATCTTACTCAAGAAAAAAGTACCACAAGTAAAATTGCCAAATGTCTCACTTCAGAAAATATGTAAAACAGATTATAATTAATGATGTATTAATGTTATAGTTAAGATGAAAAAATATGATTTAAGTGATGTGCTTAAATATTCTCTGACTTGGTTATGTAATTGACTATAACCTTTGATCAGTCTTTGGAAGGACTTTATGTAACATCTACATGTATACTGAAACATTACCACATAATCCAATAAAATTAAGTCAATGCAAACACAACACAGGAATGGATGCAATAACTTTTTTTCTTTAAATAAGATGTGTGTCTTTGTGTGCTGTAATCTTCACCGATGGAGTTGGGTAGCTGTGCGAGGGAATTGTTGGAGAGCAAAAGGTCCTGCAGACTCTCACAGCCACAGATTTGTTCATCTACCATCTCCAGGGTGTTCTTGGACACATCCAGGTACACCAACTGTTTTAGCATCCCCAGCATCTGGATAGAGGAAAAGACAACACACAAAAATGTACACAGAATTTTCACTGACAATTCACTATTTGTACTTAATTTATGCCAGGAATAATGCAACAAAGCAGCAAAACATCTTCTTCAGTGAGGCAAAAAAACTATTACTTAGGAGTATCACCAGGCATAATATTATCCAAATGTCAGCTGCAACACCCATTAATTAAAACTGAGAACACACACTTTTTACAAAAAGGAAAACAACTGCTGTGTTCAGTTTTGATTTACATGCTTGACAGACGCCTTTGCTTATAAAAGGCCAGACTGTGATTATAGCGGATGCTGCTGAAATGCTGGCGGGAGAAATAATGCTATAATTATGACCATGTTACAAACAAGCTGGTCATTTGAATGAAAAATATAACACATTCTGACTATTAGAAACATAATTACACATTTATTATGTTTAAAGAAAAACAACTTCACATGTCAGATCTGTGGACATATACAAACAAGAAATATCTTTACTTTGTACATCCATTAATTTCTAAATGTAGTCGTTTGTAGAGAGCTGATGTAAACTGATTATCGTTCATTTCGATTAAGCAGACAGGCTGTTTTGATATCAACGGAAATAAAAATAATGTTTTAGGACACAGTAGGAACTGAAAGTGGAAGTGACTGTAAATTTTACCCCAGGTAAAAACGTCAGCCTGTTCCCATCCATCCACAGCTCCTTCAGTCCAGTCAGCTGCTCCAGGACCTCAGGCTATAAATGTAAAGATGAGAAAGTGTTAGGGATGTGTGTGCATGAATGTAATTATTTCGTATTAATAATGCAATGAAAACACAAGTTTTTACATGTTGTTTGTGTGCTTGAAAACGTACAATTCAAAAGTAAGGGGAAGGAAAATGGCGGAAGAAGAGGCACTACTAGAGAGGTAGAAAGCCCAGGGCATCGACAGACAGACTGGCAGATACTCACCACTTCAGCGAACTCATTACTCCCCAGGTCCAACCTCTCCAGCTGCGTGAGCTTCTGCATGCTTCTGTAGAAACACAGGACAGATGGAGTGAGATACTAATGATCAAATCACTCAAATATGGTGAACAAAAAATCAGCCATATATTAAACATAAGACAGTATTACAACCAACACAGGCCAAGGGCTTCAAATTGCTAGCCACAAGAAACTCCTTTTTTCTTTAAGATTTGTCAGTTTTTAGGCTAGATATGAATAGCACTTTCACTGGATAATTTTACAAGCAAATAAATACCTTTTAAAGCTCAGACGTGACAGAAATATGGTTTAATAATGGAAAATGTGGCGTATGCTAGACTTAAGCCTCACTCCAGAATATCTTCTGCACATTCAGGTCACAGACTCATATTCACCGCTTCAGAGTAAACACGCAGATAAAAACAGGGGCTATTCAGCTTCTAATAGTCAAACAGATTACCAGTGGAAGAAAACATCTGAGCATAAATATTAAATATGTATCATTCTGCTTTTGAGGGTGTAACTATCAATGGCAGCAGCAATGTATAGCAGATTTCACAAAACATACAAAACTCTAGATCTAGCTAGTAGAGTAAAAAGCATTACACAGTGTACTATTTGTTCTCCCCACTCTTTCATTGTCCTTGATTGAAGGACATTCCTCTGAGCTATTCATTAAATACACAAAGTTAAAATGTATAAATGGCCTAATTCTGGAATGATTAAAGAATTTTGATACACAAGCCAACTTTAAGCAAGGCAAGGGAGGGCTACCAATAGGTTCCTGAGGGTGAATCATAACTTCAACACAATTTTAAAAAAAAAGTGAGTGGGAATGAAACTGAGGGCTCTGTTTAGGAACAGATATGGTATTTACTGTGTTCATTTGAGATTCAGTGCATGAATGGAAAGCATAGGCCTACTAACTAATCACTGAGGTGTATGTTTTGGTTTTAGGTGCCCCTCATGTCAGGCATAAGATGCTAATTATAAATATGATTTAATCCCTTTGGTGATATTTTAGTACTTGGTGTAATATGAAAGCAATAATCACGTCAATGTACTTGAGCATTGGCCGGCTTTGTCACATTCTTACCTCAAAGTTGGCAAGAACACCAAAGACCCCTACACAAGCTGAGAGGGGTAAGAATGAGCTGTGCTAGCTTGTCTAGCGAATGAGTTCACCAGGAAAAAAAAACAAAAACAAATAAAAAAACCAAAAAAAAAAAAACCCACCCAAAACACTACGGTTTATGACCCAAAGTTGTGAGGAATACATCAGACTTTAAAAAAAAAAAATACTGTGAAACATTTGGTTTATGCTGCCAGGGAAAAAAAAAAAAGAAGAGAGACTGCACTTTGTATGTGGAAGCTCTGAAAAGATTTCTGCACTCCTTTGTGCATGCACGCATATGTTTACATGTCTGAGATGCTTGTGTGTTGCTCTGGCAACATTCCCGATCATTAGTCCCTTTCTTTGTCAGGGGTCCAGCCTTTAACAGGTCTGGCCTCTGTCACATAAACACAGTGAGAAGAAAGGATCCGCTCAGAGCCCCAGCACTGCACTGAACTACACTTTATGCACCGACTGGCCTGTGAGTCAGTGAAAAATAAGAAAAAAGCCAAGTGAACGAACGAACAAAATAAGACTCTGGAGGAGGAAAGACTAAAAAGACGAGCATGAAAAGTGTCATTTTGCAGAGATAACAGGGAGGACATAAAATGGAATGATACAGCCAGTGAAGCATGAGAGAAGACTGAATAAGAAAGTGGATTCCCTCACAAACACCTGCAGCTTTCCCAAATATCTGTAGGACATTTAGTCCTCCAGAGGCACTGTAACCTCTTCAAAATGTGAAATAACCCTAACTGCTGTCTCTTCAGAGGATTATAAAACCTGTCACAGCAAGCAGCCAAGTAAAGAAGACTCTTATGCAACATCATGGAATTTAATATTACAGTTAGAGGTGTGGGGAGTGAACCTACAGATTTAAAAAAAGAGGCAGGATGGAGGACACAGCAGAGACACTGCAGAGGTGGTGAGAGGACAGAGACAGTGAAGAAGTTAGGATAGAAATCCTTCACGCATCATGACACAAACAAGACCCACAAAATGACACTGCTTTATGTTGTGAATCCTGAAGTAATGCCTTAAAAGTGTGAAGTAAAAACCACTTACTTTGGCAGCATCTTTAACTGGTTCTCTCTCAGCTCCAATATCTGCAGTTTAGTCAACCTACAACCAAATAAAAATGTAATGTCATAATTAATAAGAACTTCAACACCTATCTGAACTTCACACTTTCACACTGGTTATTTTCCTTAATTACCCAAGCATAAAAATGTGTTTGCTTACTATCAATATCTGTTACAGAAACATTGGGTTGTACTGCCTCATTTCTGCTGTCATATCTGCTGCTATGATGTGCAGCTACAGGACAGGGTCCTCTTATTCTTATTCTTATCTTATTTCTACGGACAACACCACTATGTAGAAAGCACACGAGATGTGTCAGGCAAAGTAAATAAGCCATTATTATGCAATTAAAGGTTTTTGTGGGGGATTTTTCCTCAATCAATTCAAGGGACAAAAGGGTACCATTTGATTGTAAAACCTACCGATGCAAAATTCACCTTTGACATACGGACACAAATGTTAATTTCAGTTTATTTGACTTTACAATATTGATCTATTTGCTTGCATATTTTTATGCTGATGTGAGGCACCTTGATTTGAAAAATGTTGTATAAATAAAACTGATGAACAAAACTACAGATATAAATTCATCAAATCCTTCTGTAACTAAAAATAATAGCAAATAAAAAATGTAAAAAAACATTTACTTATATCTATTAATGTAAATGAAACAATGTGATTGTACTTGTGTACTTTAGTTGTGCCATTATCCTGCAAAATATGTTCTGTAATAAACTGTGAATATATCATCCTTTGTTATATTAAGTTTATATTTATATTGATATACAGAAAATGCATTAGACCCCAAATAGCTTAGCATCAATTTAATGGTTCCAACATGGAGATGAAAAAAACTAGTCTCATGTCATATTGAATACAACAACACACAACCAACCTATACTGTTGATTATGCAATGAAAGAAAATCTCTGGCTGGTCTCACCTTATCAAGCGAGTGTAATACAAATGTTTGCTATGTTTTGGCCGCAACTGCATTAAGCAGAGTCTGTTTTTTAAAGTTGGAACCAAGATTTTAATGATAGTTTTGTTTTTAACACAACTGGATTTCACAAAAACTACACAGGGTAAGTATTACATAGTTGTATTAACACTCACACATTAACGTACATTAAATGCCACAGTAAACAGTACAGCCCCAGTGTACAATTAGCAGTAAAGCTTTTTTATGTTTGTTTATCTTGATCCAAACAGGGGACAAACTGACCTCCCAAAGCTGGCTGGTAAGAACTCCAGGAAGGCATCGTTCAGGTAGAGCTGAGTCAGACTTAAGAGCTGGGTGAAGCCTTCTGGGAGCCTGATAACACACACACAAACACACAGACAGAGTACATAAATCACATTACTCACAGTGTGATAAAGCTGCTTCAAGGCTAGAATTATGAAACTAAAAAATGTTAACTGAGGCTGAAAAACTGTTATACAACATGGTGCTGTACTCACTTTGATATGGGATTCACACTTGCTTCTACAATTGCTAGAGTTTTGCAATTCTTGATGTTTTCTGGAAACTCTTGAATGCCTAGAGAGAAACGGCAAACAGCAAAAAAACAATGCAATAACTACACACCAAGAACACAACATCTGCACAGAGTAGTTCTACCTCTTTATTGCCTTTGACAGAATACAAATTATTCCTGCCAAAAACAAAAAGATGAAGGATAATGCAAGCCATCTTGCTTGTGTTTAGAAGGGGGAAACTTTATGAATGTTAAACACAGGTGAATGGTGAGTACAAGCAGGAAGGCTCTGTCTGAATGTGCTCACAGCACATTAAAAATGGGTTTACACCTTTCCTCTCTAAACAGCTAGAGTAGAGCACACAATGTGACATAATAAAAGAGAAAGAAAGGAAGAAAAAAAACAGAGTGAAAGTCTGTGACTTGTCACTAGCCGTCCACAATCTATGAGAAACAAGATGTGACCAAGTCTCAAGGTTTATTTCCACCCACTTCATTTTGTGTCCACAACACTTACTTCAGAGTGCTTTGTGAGGGATTAAGCTACTTTTAGTGTCAACACAGCACACATAGCTCTGGTTCATGAGAACACACCACATCCTTCAACATTTGTTTAATGTTGGCTGTTTCTGCACTCACTCATTTATACTGAACTACCTTTTTAACCTTTCCCTAACCGTGAAAAGGTCTTGCTGAGCATGTATACTCCTTTTCTGCTCTGTTAAGCTTCAATATAATAAAGTGATCATCAACCATCTCATACAGTAATCTGCACTGCCAAGACATTTTTTAGCTTAATGTATTGTACTGTCATAGACTTGAATTGATAGATAAAGTTTTTTTCTTGTTAAACATGTGGAGATCTAATGATTACACAAGGGACTTCACCAATAATTTCTGATTATTGAATATTTTACAGCAGATTTTGTAATGACTATGTTTGGTGATGTTGTAAATAGTATTTTTCATTTGAAAATATAGTCTCCATAGCAATATGTTGAAACGGGAAACCACCCCAAGGTGCCACCTTGATGATAGCAAGATAACTAAAAACATTTGGTCATTAAAACATACAGAGCAAAACAGTTGCACCTCACAGTGAGTGTGTTCACAAAAGAAAGGCCTGGCAGTTTAAAAAGATGCCAGAAAAGAGTCCATTAGGGAAGCACAAATTAAACATCAGAAAATGATGCTAATGTTTGAGTATTGGCATGTTTGAAGCAAAAACTTTGGTAAAGCAACAGGATGTAACAAAATAATGACAGATTCACTTGACTGATTCTTTAGGAAGCATTCAGATGTTTCACTCCACAGTACTTTGTTCTAAATTTGATATTTTTAATGACATCAGCAAAATTTAAAGGACTTCCAGTAAACAAATCTTCATCATATTCAACAGTGCGACTGTTCATCATCAAAGAAGTCACACCTTGACATGTTGTCACTTCCTATTCTATGAAACCACAGGCAATACACTTTTTGCAGACATTCTCGGTTAGCGAGCTGAGGTATTTGAAAGATGCTCTATTTTCTCTGTGCTATTATGTTATGCTATGGAAAGTGTACAATGCAAGTCTGGGGTTGTGCACTTCCTTTATTCATCACATCAAGAGTTTGAATCATTATGTCCAAAAATGTGGTATTTACTACCCGGCATCTTTTTAAAGTCCTTTCATTCACCTATGTCAGAAGCTGTCATGATAATGCAGGGTCGGCAACTTACTAAACCAGTACCTGTAGTCAGTTTTCAGTTTCAACAACATGATTTGATGTAAAATTTTTACATGACTCATGTACCTGCCAACTAACCTGAGTGACATTTCTGAAGAAAACGTAAACTAAATGTGTCATGCTGCTTACTGTTTTTGCTGACATCAAGCTCCCTGAGATTGATGAGGTTTGCGATAGCTGCAGGCAACACTGTTAGGTCATTATCTGGCATGCTCAGACGATGGAGTAACTGGCAGTTAAACAGTTGCTGGCAGAGAGAAATAAAAATACAGTTATTTACAATATGCTATTACACGCTTAAATGTCTTTACTGTTGTCAATGTTATGTTCAACTGCATAACTCAAAGGTTCTTTCAGAATTAATACGATTGAAACAGACTTCATGATACTCCTAATATGTACATGCCAGATGTAGTAAAGGTTTTATAAACTGTGGATGGCATGTTTCTATACATCAGTGAGCGTGTGTGTGTGCGCATTACTTTGGGCAGTTCCTCGATCTGGTTGGCATCGAGGTAGAGTTCCTGCAGGGTCTTCTCAAAGCTAAAGATCTCCTTAGGAACAGTCTCCAGGCTGCAGTGGGAGTAATCCAGCGATGTTACCATCTCCTCCTCTCCCCGCAAGCAGCGGCATGGCACCAGGCGAACAAACAAGCTCCGCTTGGACATCCTTAGGCACTAGATTGTGAAAACAGTTTGTATATGTAAATATTGTGTACTACTGCAACAAAATGTTACATATTTTAATGCAGTGGAAAAATAATCACTCTAAATTAAACATACACACAAATAGTGATCTTGATATTTGATCTGTAATGTGATCCAAAACCATGTGACTGGAGTATTAATTTTCAGAAAAGAACCCATATGTTTTCTAATCTAGCTCCATGAGACAGCCAGTGTCCAAAAGCATGAAAGCAGCAGTGTCAACCAAAAAAGGAACCGAACAAATAAAGTAAAATGCAACATATTATCATCACCTGGCATATTGTGTTTGATAATTGTGTTAATCATTAGAGAGCAACAAGTTCACTTCAGGATTCCGGTTTAATTCAATTCAATTTACATAGCGCCAATTTACAACAAAAGTCATCTCAAGGCACTTTACAATGTAAGGTTTAAGACCTTACAATACAACTAAATAATACAGAAAACCCAACAATCCACCTTGAGTAAGCACTAGGCAACAGTCGGGAGGAAAAACTCCCTTTCAGAATCAGTCTCAGGGTGGGCGTTCATCTGCCTTGACTGGTTGGGGTGAGCGGAAAGAAAGAAAGAGGATGGAGATTATTAGGATACGTGACATACAGTATGGTTACAGTATGTTAGCTTACTGTATATATCAGATAGAAAACCCCAAAGGAGATCTGATCCAATAGCCATAACTGGCTTTTGGTGTGAGAACATCCCCAAAATGCTTAGGTCCTTCTATAAGGGAAATTTCAGTATATGTGTTATATATCAGTCACAATACAACACAATGTTTCGACTGTTGTAGACATAAATAGGAGCAGTAGTTTCTCTACAACACTACCCACTTTGTTTCAACAGCTACGAGAGAACTACTTTCCATGCTTACTTTCGGTTGGAACTGAAGTGATGAAGTGCTGATTTCTGATGCATATCATTTACATGTATTCCAGGAAAGCTGTAGGAGAATTGCTTGCCTCACTCCACATTGTTCTCATCATAGTCAGCATTTTCCAAATCTCCACAGTGGTGGTGATGAGGAAACAGTGGACAAAACACTCCAGTGGACATTTGTTTCCTGTTAACTTTCCTGTTACCATTAATGTTCGATTAAAAAGTCCAGCCAATGTAACTACTGCATTTCAAAAAAAAATATATTTTTTTTTTGTTCATTTAAATGAACTCTGCTATATAGAGTTTACACAGCCTATTATTGGGTACCATTACTGTATTCTTAAGCTGCTATATTCACATCACTAAGCATCAATTAAACATAAGAAAATAAAATCAAACCTTAACAGTCAAGTTAAATTGAAGTTTAACAAAAACATAGGAAAAGTAATTTACTCGGACACACAATCAGAATAAGTAACCGGTCATTTCATCCCATTCACAACTGAATGTACTGCTGTCAACCCCATTACATACATAACAGACAAATTGAATAGTGACATTGATTAACGACATCTATTGATTTTCCTCTAGAAAAGTACATAATATCTGGCCCAAAAGTTCATGGTAAGTTTAACTGTCCTATTTTTGTGGAATGGTGATTAAATATGTAATTCAGTAAATGGTCAAAAAGAAAAAAGCTTTCTAACGGTTCAGTTCAGAGGCACTTCTGCTGAACCTTTCAAAACCATTGGTTGCATCATGCACACTCAATCCTAATATTTAATTTCAAGTACTGGGCTGCCAATGTGTTCTCAAATTTGAATATAGATTGTAGAGGATTGCTAACAATAGGTCATCATTTAGTGAATGCAGCTCCGACACAACTGATCAAAAACATTAAAATACTGTAAAAGATGTAAAATGTACTTCCTCTTCAAGGCTCCAGGGAACAGAAATAACATCTGAGAGGTGTCTGATGACATAAAATGTACCATTTTTTGTTTCCTCTTTCACTTGTAGGAAAAGCTTTTTTCACTTCTTAAATGTCCATAGGAAACAAATGTCCATAGGTACGCAAAATGAGCTTTTCAGTATTATGGGTATGGTGTACCCTTGTTTGGGTGGGTTGGAGCAAAATGGGGGAAAAAACCCCCACAAACATAGAAGTAGGCCATGATGCAGCCATTATTTTGGATTTTCTTGTCCTCAACTCCACTGCAAAATAAAGACATGAGAGCCAGAAAATCTTTCCAATCTGGTTAGGGAGCTTAAACAGCAGCAGGGATGGAAAATGTAATCATGCCCTTAAGTTGTTTTAGTAAATTATTTTACAGCTTAAGACCAAAGCAAAAATTTTGCCATGTACAGTATATACTATGAAATGTTTCCTGGTCAACAGAGGCCTTGTTGTCTGGAGCATATAGAGAATGTGACTGATACTCCTCCTCTATTTAATCTGAATGAGTTTCTCAATTAACTGACTGTTATAAAATTGCAGTAGCCTTGAACCATACTATCAGTGCAGACTATGTGTAGGTGTGAGCACATGTAAATATGCCACTCATTCCTTTAGTGAAATTTGGTCGTCCACACATAGCCTAGGTCTATTATCAGATCCATACACTTTTGCATGTACAGTATGTGTAAAAAATGAAAAGTAAGTAGGACTACATTTAGATCCACTCAAAATATGACTGCGTAACATGGTATTACTAATACAATATTAATAAAAAGAGTGATCTATACTCAATTGTTTCACAATAAGTACTGAGTGTTATCCACGCAAGGTTTCCTAAAGGAGCTTTCTAATCTCCAAAGTTGACTCAAAGGAGTAGTGGTCAGGCATCCCGCTATCTCAAACTCATTAAAAATGGATGTATGTATGCATACGCCAACACTCAAAAGAGGTCTGCACAAGCAAGGGTCTTTCAGCCTCCCACACACTCTGCTATAACAGCAGGCAGCTCATGTATAAATACTTGGAGTAATCTGGTCTATCACCAGAGGGGTTGACAGAGGGCTTGGCTCCATTCAGCTTGAGTAATGAGTGCTGACTGTATGGATGACGCACACTATGCAGAGTGGGAGGACAGGGAGGACTGGAAGAAGAGGGAGAGTGATATGGCTTAACGCAGAAAGGAGTAGTTGTGAGTTGCGGTGAGGTATGCAAGAAAAAGCAATCAGGAAGCAAGAGCAGACGGTGCCATGAGAAAAGTTGGGGAAATATGTATATAGTCTGAAACACTAACAGGAAAGGAAATAAGGAAATAAGAAGAAAACTGTTGATTGTTGTATAAATGTGATCCAGACCGGTGATACTTTGTATTCTTCCCACTGCCAACAACAACTATATAAGAAGGTACAAAACAAGAATTATTTCTCTTTATACAAAATATGATATTACACTGTATTGTATAAGAGCTGTTGGTATAGTGTAGCAGCCATTACATGGGTCCAGTCTTATGTGACAGATAGATGTCAAATGATGGATGTTAACTTAAATGTTATCCCTTTTAGATTTACGTGTTTCATGGGTAAGCAACAAACTGTGAGGGGTTTAACATCTTGCTAATGCAGCAGTTACATAAGTTGTTAGTTGTATTCAGTTCAGTCTAGTTTTGTGGTTTTTATGTTTTTAAACTGTCTTGTTGGATTTAAGATCTGCCACATCCCCCCAACCACCCCCTTTCCACACAATGCAAATAAGTATTGTTAATTGTATCGCAAGATGGTAATCTTGTATGTGCTTTTATTGTTGTCAAATAAATATGTTATATTGCTCTAAACAACTAACAAACTCAGTATATCAACGAGCAAAACCATTGCTTTAGGTGAGAGTTCACCACAATGAACATGGGTTCTGTAGTTATTTTTATTTCATCTATGTTGTGCTGGTGTGTAAGTGCGTTTTAACCAATCGCTGAAAATAGCCCACTACAAATACACAATTAACTCCTGTCTCAGTTATACATGTTAGAAGTACAAGAGCTAGCTATTTTCCCCTGTTCTCATAATACATTACACTGTTAATATACAAAGAGTCTGCCGCACAACTGAAACATTTCTTTCATAACCTGCTCGTAGAGAGAAGCACTTCAGTGACATTGTTACACATCTGTTTCCAAACTCCTTTATGAAATTACTGACTAGGTTTTCATATTTCTTCTACAAAAAAGTTTTCCCCACAAGGAAAATAAAGAGAGAGTGAAATGGGTTGGACAACTGTGGCAATGCCAGGCCAACAATCTGGCTGTCTGAAGCCCCTGGAGAGTAATCTGGAAGGTAGCACACTAATGAGAACCCACTGCCCATATAGGCTTATTCACTGACCTACATGTTACTGAATGAGGTCTGCCTACACTCACCCAGCTTTACTCCATCAAGAGCTTTTGACTTTTGGACTAAGAAAGTCCAAGACATGCAACAGAGCTTTCCAGACATGTTAACCTCTTAGCTGAGATTTTCTTTCTTAACCTACTTTTGTTAAGCAGCGTATTTACTTGAACCAGCATGTTGGTAAGACCTCAGCCTGATAGCAGTTAAAGGCCTACAAAAAAAATCTAAATGCATGAGCATGTGTGAATGGTAGACATGTGACTCTGCAGTTGGCAATGATTCTTGTGATATCCTCTGTGCAACAGTGAATGAAATAGTCCGGAGGGCAGGCCAGTCACAGATTCCCACTTTATTCACCCAGTCAGAACCGGGAAAGCCACTTCCCTGGCCCTGTAACTTAAGTGCCTCCCGGTTGAGTACTGTTGCTATAGAGACTGTGGTTAAGGGTACAGTCAGCTCAGCCCACAAAGTTGTACACAAAACACACATCAGAGTTCGCTTATGTTGAAATTTCTTGACTGATAAAACAAAGTAGGATACATGGCTCCACAATTAGAAGCCAAAGTGTGACAACTGTTTCTGAAACTAAAGTGCGAGACAGAGAGAGATTTAAAAGACTGCAGTTAGTTTCATGCTTGAGATGTCTGTGTGTTTCCCAAAGGTCAATGAGTACTTCCACAGTGGTCACTTAGCATTCACTGGCTTACTTCCAACAGAATGTGTTGGATGCAAATGAGCAGTTTCTAATGTCCCTAATTTAAAAAGGGACATTTTCATTCCAAACATTTCAATTCCAAACTAACATTTTGCAGTTCATAATTTCATTGGATAAAGAGAATTTTTGCCCAGTAACACATATGGAAAGGCCATTTGCTGTAGCTCTCAATTGTGGTCTGTTGCTTTAATTATCTTTGAGAACCAGCAGCACATCGATTGGTTGGAAATAGTTTAGAAAGATGCACACCTGTGTATATAAGGTCCCACAATCCACAGCACGTCAGAATAATAACCAGGCCAGAAAGTTCATGGAAGTCTTTGTAGAATTCCCTATAAAAAAATCGTGGTGAGGCGTACTGTAGATCAGAACAAGGGAATAAAACCATTTCTAAAGCTTTGAGTGTTCCCAGGAGCACAGTGGCCTCGATAATTCCAACTAAAAAGAAGTCTGGAACTACAGAGCTCATCTTCTTTGCATAAACCCAAACAGGATGGGGGGAAAAATTCACTGGTTTGATGAGACAAAAATGGAACCCTCTGGGAAAGGCTCCAAGCACTGTCTGGCAAATGCCAGGCACAGCTCATCACCTAGCTAATACCATCCCTATGGTGAAGCACGGGGTGGGGGCATCATAGTAGGGCAGTGCTTCTCAGTTACAGGGAGAGGGAGACTGCACATAACTGAGGGAAAGGTAAATGCAGCCAAATACAGAAAAGTCCTTGAAGGAAACCTTCTGCGACCTATGTGGCCTGAGGCGGATGTGATAGTTCACCTTTCAACACAACAACGACCTCAAGCACACAACCATGACCACACTGGAGTCGATTTAGGCCTATGACTGTCGTTGAGTAGCCCAGGCAAAGCTCAGGCATAATCTTACAGAACATTTGCCAGGAAAGATGGTGGAAATTGGCTAAATTCAGGTGTGAGAAGCTTGTCAAGACATAACCAAGAAGACTCAAAGCTGTAACTGCTGCAAGTGGATATTTTAAAAAGGGTGAAATAACAACTGAGTACTTGTAAATGAAATGAATGATTTTTAATAAATTAGTAAAAATACCCAACAAGTGTCAATTATATAACAAAAAGTAAGCAAAAAGAGAAGTGGATATGAATATTCTGACGCTACCATATGTCTATCTTAATGGGCTGGTCAAAGCTTTTACCCAGCCAGGTCCAAAATATATACGTTTGTGTGTAATGGGTTAAGCGGAAATGCAAGTGCAGCATTTGACAGCAGCAAGCAGCTAGTTATTTATAGCAAATAGAAGTTGTCTGGTTCATATGGCAGAATGTGATTAGAGTGAGCTAGCTCTCGCCTTATGAAAGGAGCTTTTGATCCAGATTGCAGCGGACTGTTACAGAATTGCTGGGCCACAGCTGAAATTTTATATTAGAGATTATAGCAACAAAAACAATGCCGGGGAAAGAAAAAAACAAAACAAAAAACACACACACAGACACACAGCTTGCTGAGCCTGTGGGATACGCTTGAACTGCCTCCGTCTGTGAAGGAAGAGGAAAGAAAAAGTCACTTCCTCAATGCAGGGCGAAGAGCCAAACAGCTACACAGTATGCTTTAATGCAGCTGACTCAAATGTGATGGCTCAGATTTTTTGATTTGTTAAGTTCTCAAAGGTATACAAACCACAGAAAGCTGCACGTGCAGTATGTCATCACAAAGAAAAATACATCTTCAGCTCCCACTTTTTCAATTGTTTATTTCCAATTAAATGTCTTCAATCACCTATTTTGAGTACATTTGGAAATTAATCACATGCAGGGGTGAATACATCTATACTGAAGAGCAGTATACCTAGTCCTTGCAATGTCTTCCTCTGGGTACCTTGTTAAAAGAATTACATTCACCTCCAGCTGGCACAACAGGAGAACTGCTACTTCTCAATAATGCAATAGGATATTCAGTTAAGAGGACAACAGTTCAGCATCTAGCTATGGCACCCAGAGCCAGTCTATATTCTTAAAATCTACTATTCCCAAGCACAGCTTAGACACACATCTATGATGTTGCTCTTATTGTACCTCTCCTGGCAATTAACATGCTGTTGTTATCCCCACAGCAGGGCTTGGTAACTAAACACAGGAAGCAATTCATGAATATAAAAACTAAGCAAGAGGAAACAATGGATGGAATTACAGCTGAAATGGGTAGAAAGAGAAGCCCGATACTGTTTGTCAGTATCTGTAACAGTGTTTTGCAGTTCAGTGGAACCTGAAGTTCCAGTTTTCCTCTCCCTCTGGTTTTGGTTCTCACAAGCATTCGTAGGTCTCAGTGGTTTTGCATGACTCTAGAAAACAAAACCATGATTGTTTTCTTTGAATCTGTGGCAAAATGAGGCTAAGTAATCTGATCTGTGACACAGACAAAGTTCCTTTTACAGAATCTTCCCAATTCCCAATCTTCAGAGACTGGTTCTGATAAACTGAAACAATGAGGCTTGGATCAATTTGAACATGTTGCCTTTATATCAGAATATCACTTTGTAAGGCTTTGAAATTTCACCTCTTATTAAATGTGGGACCATAAGCATAGAAAAATTTCAATGTGCCCCATATGTATGCACAGCCACTTAGACACAGTCCTGCTATTTGTTTACAATGCTAATGCTTGTTGCAGAGCAAGTGTGGCTTTGGCTTTGTGTTTGTGTCACAAATATACACACCTTAGTTGTTCAAAAGAGTTAACTATCCTAGGTGGTATCTAAACCACTAGTAAGATAAAGCTGGTGTGGAAAGCAGGTCCATTCTGTGCCTGCTGTCTTTTAAAGAGATCATAAAATATTGCATAGCTACAGCTACAGCTATGCAACTGACTGATAATCTTGTAAAATGAAGCTTGGACTTATTCCAACAAAACCTTAATTTAACTATGAAGTCTAGTTAAAACCAAGTGAAGTTATAATGGGATACATTTTGTTCTCCCTTACATTTATTGCACATGCAGCCTGGCTTACAGTGCAGAGGATTTCAAATATTCTGAATCCGGAGCATCTTAGTTTTAATTCCCTTCGAGATGACTATCATAAGTAATCTAATGAATAATTCCCACATTATTTCTGTAGACACAAATGGGCCTTAGGCAAATGAATGCAGTCACACCATTTGTTCAGGTCCTCACAATTCTGAGGCTGTAGATGTGTTGGATCCCTCAAAGAACATACAAATAATAACAGGTTATGTCCTCTCTAACATGCAGCAAGGTGATTTATAAGCATGTTTACCTTCTGACCTTTTGTGCAAAATGGCAAGTATATATAGTATATATACTGTTAAAACACTGTATATATAGTGTATATATACTGTTGAAACACTATTTATTTAGTGTTTTAAATAAAAAATAAATTGCGCAGACATCTTAAATGAAACATATCCCTCCTTTAAATTGTATTTCTGCTCTTAAAGAATAAATACCACATCTTGATCTTTAAGAGCCAATGTGACATTTGAAGATCAAATACTGGATTTACTAAATATCTTGATCAGAATTAGAACCGCAGCCTTTCGTGAACTACCTTGTTGTGTCTCTCAAAGCCACTTCCTGACTACATGAGGACAGATGATAATTTTGCTGAGATGTGCATTGACAGGTTATCCTGCGAGACATGTTCACCACAGCCGCCAATTGACGTCAACTCTCAATTTCACTGTCAATGCAAAAGATGTGAAAGAAAAAAAAAAGTTCCACTCTCAACCCAGAAAGTGCTATATTTTTACACAATAGTGTTAAATGTATTGGTAGCAGGTAATGTACACACTTCACAGTTGATGCCTGAGTGCCTATTATTATAAACGTGTGCAGCATAGTGAAATGTATGTCAAGTAGAGGTTATTTAATAATTTTAATTGAAGTAAAGTCTTATTTATCACACACAAATAACACAAACACAAATAAGTTACACTTTTTCCCTCCGCTTCTCTAAATGCACTCCCTTTTCTTCCTTCTTTCTCCCTATTTCTCTTAAAGCAATGTTTCCACTGTTTAAAAAAATGTTTTTTGACCTACAAATCCATAGAAAGTCTCCATCTATTTTGGAAATAAAATGCAATCAATAACTAAAGAGCTGCAAAAACTAAATCAGTTCACTTCTGATCTTCTACAAAGATTTGCCTATTCTTTTGAATGAATGTTGTAAATGTAAATCAACTGGTTAGGTTTTACTTTACATAATTTAGCTGATTATTTCCCCTTTTTACCTGCTTCACCATAAATGTATGCAAAATAAATAAAAATACTCACATCAATAATACCTAACTGAAGCCTAGAAAAGCTTTAAGCATCTTAATGTATGGATTCACTAAAATAGATGTTGCGTACATTATGTCTAAACAGATTATACAAATCAATGAAATCGGGTCTGGTGTTGTTCAAAAGACAAAAATAGTAAGCATGGATTTTTGGAGAGCAGTTTCTTCCTCATTAAGACCTAACCAGGGCAAAGAAGAAGCAAGCACTGCTAGTTATAAATAGAAGCAGGCTCAAAAATCCCTTTTGCCAGTAAGTTCTTAATTAAATATGAGATTCAGTTAAGTATGAGCCTGTGGGATTCATTTCTGCAGAGAGGACACCAGAGCAGTGACAGAAGCTCTCAACAATGTTGCAGTAACTATTGCAGTTCTGCAGTAGTGTTTATTTCCTATGATTCATGTTCCCGAACATCTGCAGCAGATTGTTAGCTATACATAAACTATTCTAGAGTTTGGTAGAGTGTGGCCAACCTGATACCACACAAACATGGCTGCCCAAGCAGTAGATAAATATCTGAAGAATATCTAGGCATCATGAGTTGAGTTCTATCAGAACACATTCAGTGTGTTTACATAAACTGTAGTAAACTGTTAATGGCGACATAAACAGGCAGCAGATCAGTAACCAATAATTAAATAGTTCTCTCTTCAACCTCTTCTCACTCTGCAAACTGGCTGAATGTAATAAATGCAAGGAACTTCCACGCTCAACTCTCGTTTAGTTTCAAATTTACTCTGAGTTTGGGTGGACTTGTATGAAAATACAAAGCAGTATCGTTCCATGTAATGACCTCTCTTTTTCAGCCACTCCACTACTATTCCTGTATGCAGCCTTTTGTCATGCAAACACATACTCATGCCCATCAGAAACCCAGTTAGATGTATACATGACAGATAAACCAGCGTCCTTTAGGACATTTACATCAGGAAATCGAGTTCCTCCAGTCCCCTACCCAATTATGAAAACCAGGTCCCTTGTTTACATTACAGAAATACGCTACTGGAGAAAGCTGACTGTAATTGGGTTACTTAAGTGCATGTAACTACAGTCCCTGTTAACTGTGACATGACGGAAACACTGTTTAGCTGAATTGATCCAAAATAAAGGTTTCTAGTGCCCCCAACAAACATCCTAATGCAGACAATACACAGTACTAATTATAACCCATAGAACTGAGCGTACAGCAGCTGCTAATAACACCTCCTTACAACCTCTAAAAACAATGAGATAGCTTCCTGGTGCAGTTTACAACTGAGAAAAGGCTTATACAACATAAATAAACAACATCAAGCTGTTTCTTTTATATATGCACGATTACAACAGGGAATAGAGGTACATCTACAAAAAAGCAGTATACATTAATGTTGTATTAGGGTTCATTGTGCCTGGTATTGTTCATGTATAGTGAAGAACGTCATTCATTCTGCTCCATATCAGTCCAGCTTGATGAAAATATAGAGTTATCTAATTGACTGAAAGAGTTTATACTTAACAGAGAAGAAGCGGATAAGTATTTATGGTGAAGTATGCCGACATGGAGCTCTTCTTGCTTGTGCACTTTCCAACTCACAGGGCTGAAGACCTGGAGGGCTATGTGCTCACAATCTAGGCTACTCTTACAGATGGCCAACAATGGAAAAAGGGGGGCAAATTACCAAGCCAGTTATAAAAAGCAAACAGCAATACAAAATCAATCCTAAAAACTTTTGCTTTGTATGGTGCTAACTTAAATAAACGTGTCTTCTCTGATTGTATTTACTATAACCTGAATAATAAACAAACATGGTCTTGGATGCTAAATGAACATCTTAAAAAAAAAACCTCTCTCACTTACTGAAAGATGATGCTTCAGAGGAATCAGAGACAAGCCTAGGTATCAGATACAGTGACTTGCCTGTTTGTGTGTTTGTCCTCGTGAGCGAGAAAGACAAGAGGGAGTGAGATGCAGCTTGCCAAGTCTCAACAACCAGGTCAGATACATTCAGGTCAGAGCTGTGTATCCATGCAGAAAATGGTTCTTGGTTTTCTACTGAAGAGTATGAAAAGGGATTGTATTGCTCTAAAGCCTTGATAAAGCCAAGGTCGGCTCACTAAATTAGTTTTTAAAAATTGCGCAGGAGTCAAAGTTTTGCATCTGGTCAAATATGACCAGAATCAGTGTTAACACAGACTTGATTGTGAATTTTTGAATTTCTTATACTGCAGTAACACTGTGTCTACTTTCAGGGCAGAAAACAGGAATCATCATTTTAACTCATGTCATCTATCAGCAACTTCTGATTGCACTGGAAACATGAACACAAAGAGATGAAGCTAAGGGATACTGAGCAAATCTAGACCAGTGCCCCTGTATCTCTACAACACCCTAATGCAAAAGCTGTCAGTTTAAAGCCAGACGAGGGACTGGACCTAACTAGCTAGACAGTCTATTTATCAGCAGCAAAATGCCTCTGTGTGCATGGCAAATCAATTAGATGTTCTGTTAGATATCAGATCACATGAAGGAACTTGGTTAATTCATTGTGTAGATACTGTCTATCACTAACTACAGTTGTTAATCTACTTAACTATTCACCATTATGAGTGAATAGAGTGAATAATTTGCCTGCAGCATGAGACTGTATTTGATGCAAGGTTACACCATGTCTACACAGAAAGTGTAGACACGGTGTAGACAGTGTGTAGACAGTGTGCTCCAGTATTCAGTGTGTGTTCTAATGCATTTAAGGACTGCATTGAGTTGTAAGTCAAATTTCAGAAGCTCCAACGCATAAATTTTTTACTATGAATGAAAACATTATGTAAAAAAAGTAAATGAACGATGAATCTCAAAGTCAAATAGAAAAATTTAATTCAGCAGATATTTTACTGTAAGGCTAAGAATGAAATACATGCTGTCATGCATGCTCAATTTGCAGGGTTTATTGGAGCAACAAACAATAATAAATATGTAGAAGTGTCCTTAAACACTAAATTAAAAGCAATTATCTACTTTCAATCTATGAGTGAATGTTGTGAAATCAGCACAGTGCTGAAAATGTGTTTACTGCAGCCCCATATTCAACATGCAGTATCACTGCATCAGTGATCCAAAGGCATTGCATAGCAATGGCATAGTACGGAGAAAAGATAGATGTGGAAATTTAACACCATGATGACCTTTGTTTAGACCCAGGTTCATGAACCTTCTGCAAGCAAACTGAGTTTATGTCCAGCTAGTCGAACAAGTCAATGTGGCACTTCAGACTAAACAAAATCCTTCTGCATTGAAAGTTAATGCTGTCTCCATTAGCAGTGGGTTAACATGACATGTGTCTTGTCATTTGGTCTTTTTGTCTTCACTATCTGGGTCAAAGTCGTGCATTCATAGTGTCCCTGAGACAAACAGACTCTGTGGTCTGCAAAGAGTCTGTCTGACCCCCACAACCCTGATATGACCCACTCCCTAATTTTCAGTGGTGATCTACAACTTTTGTTTTAAACAATATCTAAACAGCAGCTATTTTCTGACATTTAGTTTGACACAGCTAGTTTGACAGGTGTACTGTGTCTCTTGGCCTCCAGGAGAACAGGAATGGGCAGTCTTGTTGTTTCTTGTTAGAGGTGGACTAATGGTTAACATTACTTCAAGATGATAGCAAAATAGCAAAACAGTTCATATACAGCAGACATTTTAGTTTTTAAATATTACACACAGCATTGCATAATACCTCTTTGGACTTGTTAAAACAGCCTGCAAATGACAATTACTGTTTGTAAATGTGAGAAATGATGTGGCTTGTGGACAGGAAATACCTGAGAAGCAGCTTCATGTTTTGCTGACTGCTTATTGCCAATGGTGACAGCTGCTGGTTAAAACGTAACTAATCTTAATTTATTAATTTAAATCAATGACAGGCTAAATGCAACGTGCTACTGCTGGAGGATGTACTTTCTGCAAGTTAGTGAGGAAATAGGTTTCAACACATCACTTCAACACATCACTACCCGCTCTTTAGCCAAATACTGTATATGAGGTAAGAGTTATTACTCTTTAACACCTCTGAACAATCATATTGTAAAGAGTTTCAAATATTCTAACATGAAACAGCTTTACATACCTTGTCATTTAGGACTCAAGCACCTGGATCCCAATGGATGGCAGATGATAGATCCAACAGCAACAATTTGCTTTTCTATCAAAAACAGATAAAAAATAAAAGATAACATGAGCAAATAACAATAAAACAATAATGAATCTGCGCAAACATTACAAATTTCCCAACTGCTTCAATCCTATTTTAAAAATATAGATTCCTCTTCCTCTGGAGTGATGTTGCAAAGACTAAAGAATAAAACAAATACCAGGAGAACTTTAATTTTACCAACTCTGATAACATGAATTATCTTTACACTGTAACCTACAACAGTAGGCCGCAGTAACACTGTATCTTGCCCATGCAATAAGTATATCGAAAGACCGTCATCTGATTAACATTACAATAGCTGCAATGAATCAGGAACAGCTGAACAGCTTTTCCACTTTTCTACTTCCACTTTTACAAAATTGGAAAACTGATGATATTGTCTAATGCCTTCTGAAAAGTGTTGGAAAAATCTGAATAATGAGATTAGATTATCTTGTGTATGGTACATATTCCATGGTGCAAGTTGATTAGTTGTCAAATTTAGGTCAGAAGAACCTTCTCCTCTCTCATCATGTTAGGTTACGCTGGTCGGGCGTTGCCTATGGAAGCTAATGTTCAGTTAGTTTGACAAAAAATGTCAGCAAATATTTTAGCTTCTCAATGAGAGCTGTTAGAGGGTTAGGTTTAGGAAGTTAGGTTAGGGACTGTCTTAGATGTACTGAAATAGAAAAGCTCCTAAGTGCCTACCTGAGGATATACAAAAGTTTTGTCCATGGGTAATATTCATTCTATGTCAGCAATGTGATAAAACAGTTAGTTTAACAATTTAAATCTAAATGGGACTATGGACAAACTGATCAAACCTCTCAAGATAATAGTATGATACAAGACTAAAGCACTGAAATGTGACATGACCTAGTATCTAAGATCAGAGCACAACAGTATTGTCTGTGCATGTCTGGATAAACATTAGCCTTACCAGCTGATCTGAGACAGTTAACCATTTAAAAGATAGGAAAATCGTTCAAGCACAATACAACTATTCCTCCCTCTGGTCTGTGGAAGGAAAAAGCAGCGAGAAGTGGTGAAAGTGAAATTTTGACTTGTTCAAAGAGTCTCCCATTGTGCAAGCTGCAAACACATTGGACTGCACTGACACTCATTAGTTTCTGCTCCATTTCCTCTTGGGTGCCTTTATCCTCATCTCATCTATTCGGGATCCCGAATTTTGCCAAACAAAAAGTTCCCTTCACACAGAGGAATAAAATGAAAGAAGCGTCAATTTTCAAGTGGGGGTGCAGGGAGTGGGGCCCATTTCAGCTACACCAAAAGCCTTGTCTACTGTTGCCTTTCATTCAGGCAGCCCCATCACCACAGCAACCATAATATGAAACCAAAAGTAGCTGGGTGAAGAAAATCACCTGCACCTTGTTTACATGAACTGAATGAGGAAGCCCTTGATCCTGTGCACAACTACATTTGTGTTTCGGCAGCAGGAAATGATAATTATTCTTAAAACATGTAGCTGATAAATATACAAATTCATGTGCATTATTACTACATGCAATCTAATATATCTAATACAGCATCTCTGTAAACTTTGGGCAAAAATCCAAAGACAGAATAAGAAAACTGAATTTATAAGATGCCAATATATTTAATCTCTTCCTTTTGCCTCTAGCTTTTAAAGTTATTTAAGCAATTCCTCAGAAAACTCTGTAGTAATACATTCACATCATATTACAGAATAATGTTTTTTTTTAATGGCCTTGTGCATCTCACTCAGGAAGGGCAGGTCTTTTTCCCTGCAGTCAATCACATTGATGGAACCAAGTATTACAGTTGCTTGTTTGTTTTCTTTGCTATGGTAATAATGTCAACATCTTTGATTACTGGACTAATCAAGCATTACTTACACCAGTTTTCTGTTTCTTGTCCTAACCCGTCTGCTCCATTGCTCTGCTAGGAGATTCTGCAGAACACAGTAAACTAAAATCAAATTTGGCTTGTTTTCAGAGTACTGTCAAACATGACGCTGTGAGCAAACACAATGACTAGCAAACTCACTGCAGTTTAAGGTGTGTTCATTTTATGACATCAATGGCAATCAATGTGAGGACAAGCACAATGTAACAGACGTAAGCACAGAGCAGTACACAAACTACAAGCGGTCACATGGCCCCATAAGCAGGCACTGGTGTATTGGGGTCAGAGAACAAGGTGCTGACCTGCTTGTGCCAATTCAGCCTGTTTAAAATCACAGCTCACTGTGGCAATTTAATGGCAAACATGGATATTTTTTGTGGCCCCAAAGCCACTACTTTGCCTGTGCACACACACCAGATTTCAGATAATTCAAGTTATACTGCCAGCCTCAGCCAATGGTAAGGTGTTCCCATCAGGCACTAAAAAAATGCAGCTTAGGTGATTCCTTACAAATGACTAACTCTCAGAAAAAAGAAAAGTAGGATTCTATTGAAAACTCACTGTGGATGCAATGACTCAGGCAACAACTGGAGGCAGTCAGAGTATGTGGTTAAATGCACCACAGGCCACACTGGAGGGTGATTTAAGCAATTTTGTACCACATGCAAGCACATGTACACGTCATCTTTGTGCCAGGGTAGTTTCTGGCTGACATAACCCACAACGCATCACAGGCAGGAAAAGAAATATCTGATCACAAATATAGACACAGAAATTTCTGAGGTGCACTGAGCCACAATTCATCTCAACTGAATGCAAACACAACCTACAGTAGATTGCCATAGATAAAAGACTTTAGGTCTGAGCAGAATCTGATTTTACTCAGAGGGAAGCTGCATCTCTTCTTGGTCCCTTACTATTCAAAATTCCCATTCACAACCTGCCTTATGACACTGCCTTTCTTTGTGGCTTTTCCACGTTTCAGTTACAAAACCTACAACTCATCATCAAACAGAACCTGATTAAGTCATTTAAAAAGTGGGGAGTTACAGTAAGCAAAGAATTATTAAGATTAGTAGGAAATAACCATGCATTTAAGCGCACATTAATCCTGTAGAACAAGAATAAACTGTGCTACCAATACTGGAGAGGATTTGTGAAGTAAAAGTGTA
>OMLM01020824.1:29009-53736 GCA_900302695.1 Helostoma temminkii | reverse complement strand
TTATGCACAATAGATAAATCACTAACTTATTAATGGAGTATAGTACACAATAATCACAAATATTATACCTGGCAGCATGGTCCACTCTTTTGCATATGGATGAACATGATTATGGATGAACTGAGCACAAACACAGCCCAAAACCTTATAAACATATTCTCAGTGAAGTTGATTTGCCATAAGATGTATATAAGTAGCTTAGTTTTAATATTAGAAAACTGAACTAGTCATCTGCAGTCTGTCAGAAGTCGAATACATGCAATTTTACTTTACTTGCAAATAGCCAAACGTGACAGCTTTCCCTACAGGTGACTTATCTCAATGACCCAGAATATTATACTCTCTCTCAGCATGAATTTTAGATGTTTGTTTATGAGTTATATAAAATAAATGACAATGTGCTGATGCTGAGATGGAGTTTTATTTGACTCTATGGCCCAAACCAAAGCTCACACTACTTATCAAACACACAGCCTGAGGACAACACATTGGCAAGCAAAAGAAATCTGCTACCGCTATATGGTACAGATGCAGCCCATAGAATATATGTGAAGCTTATCTGTTGCTGATATTACACCACTTTTATTACAGGGTATTGTCTAAGAATTCTTTTTCGACTTTGGCATTTGGTAAACGAAACCCTTTCAAAATCTTTCCATTGCACAAGTTCCTGTACAGAAATGTCACAAGGTATTTTATTTTTTTCCCCCATATGTACTATGTAAGGGAGATTTAAGCTATTCACAGTATGGTGCTGTGTGGCGTTTTATTTCACCAGTAGAGACCAAACTGAAGCAGGATTTAGCTTTATGAACATATGTGTTGAAAGACAACAAGACAGAATGAAGCAGAGACAGATGTTTTCCTAAGTGGGTCATGGACGAAGACATCATTAGGGAGAAATGCACAGATGTATGTTAAACTGACAGGCCAGCATGTCAAATGGTATGCAAATATACACAAACACAAAATACAGACTCACAGAACATGCTATGGACCACCCGTTCACTGGTTAAAAGCCCTTCATTGAACATGTGCATGGTCAATGATGTACGTTATCTGGTGTTTGTTAAGCCAGCTTTAATATCCAGCAGGCACCAGACCAAGCAAAACAAATCTGTAAATCCTGGCTATGTCTCTTACTGATTTATCATTATTAAAACAAATGGTACTTAAATGTTGCTGCTGTCCCATAATCCTGTAATTCAAAAAGCACCAGTGTGTTGACAGAATATTAAATCAAGAAAATATATGAACTCGTTATACTACTTTTAGCTTTAATGATTATCATTGGAAAATATGGTAAATTGACACGAGCACTTGATGCATCTTCATCTTCACCGTCATAAAAATATACCTTTTAAAGAGCAGCCAAATTTAGTAGGAAGAAGTGTGTCAGTGATTTTATACAGCCAGGGTGAGTCACTGAGGCTGACACATTGCCATAAAATATAAATATCAGCCTGGGACATCCATAGTTTTAATACAGTTCGCAGTGCTGCTTCAGTTACCATGGTGATTTACGCTTAACATGAGCATGCCATTACTGTAACACTAAAAATGCGCAATTCAGCATTACCTGACTAATCCCATGTGATCATCAGTAGGCACATGCATGTCCATAAAATCTTTGCAGGAGACCTGAAGACTGCTACCTCATTCCCATTTTTTTTTTTTTTTTTTTTAAACGGCAAGGGAATAGCAACAGTTTGTCCACAAATGGTCTTCATCAGGTGGCTGACTAATCCCATGACCCTGCTTTATCATATGACCACACTTGAATTGTCAAAAGTGTTGTCACTGCCTGCAATCAAATCATCCATTGTTCCACTTGTGCTACTTAGGAGTGGGACAAGCACATCTTGGCAGCAAAACACTTTGTCCTATCATCGGGCTCATCAGCGATTCAGAAGGATCATGGAGCCATGGAAAAGCTCACAGCCTCGTGGAAAAACACAACAGAGACAAATTCAACGGAAACCAGTCAGAGCAGTTTCAAAAACGCATTTGGCCAACAGCATGAACAAAGATATTGCACAACATACAAACACTAAAAACTCTATGTCCATGTTTACCCTCACTCTGCTGTAGCTTAACTGGTATAGATGTAAAATTAAATTAGGTGGGGGTCTATCTTCCACTCCATAAATTCTAGAGTAAAAATGTACGCTAGAAGGCAGGGAAAGCCACGAGAAACATTTAGCATTTAGATGACATTTGTGAAAAGACAATCAAAATGCTTATACTGCTAATATTAAAATGTGAAGGTGAAACAGGTAAATCAGGGAGAACATCAACCTAACAACAAAAATGCATTTTATGTTAAGATATCTGAAGTTAATATCAGGATGCTGCAAGTGGACCAAGATTTTGATTTTGTAACATAATTTCCATGAAAGCAATTTTCAGAATTAAACCAGGAATAGATCCTTAAATTGTACCGGGAAAGATTCCTCTGAAAGTTAGCTCAGTTCATTAACCTCATTATAAAGAAAAAAAAAGAGAGAAAAAATTCTAACAGCTGCAGCGTAGTGTAATTAGCACAGAGTCTCACAAACGATGCATTTGTGTCTTTCTGTGAAGTGTTTTGTGCGTGTAGACATGAAAAAAAAAAATAGACATGTGGTACATGAGCCAATACAGACTGACTGAAGCAAAAGCAAATGCCGAAATATAATCAAAAACACTGTTGAAACACTTGTGATGTGGACACAGTGTCAAGCTTTGGGGATGCACCTTACAATTACTTCTCTACAAATTAATCTGCCAGTAATTATTTAAAACATCAATTAATCATTGTGTCTATAAAGTATTTATCACAGCTTACGAAAGGTCTTCAAATTACTTGTTTTTTCCAACCAGCTCTTTAACAAAACTTAGCAAAGAAAGCTGTCTGAAATGAAAACCATAGTAAGACATGCAACACATTCACATTCACCTGCTACTGTACAAGAATAAAGGGGGCTATGCTGCTTACATGACAAAAAACTACCTCTAACAACATCTAACAAAGTCAAATCTCACTTTGGGAAACAGCGTTGAGTGAGGACAAACCTAGTTACTAATTTAAACATACACTCACTGAAATTTGGTCTATGGCTCAAAAAATCTTAGACATTTGGACTGACAGGTTTTGTTGTTGTCTTGACTGTCAAACAAAACAAACAAAACAAAAAAAAAGCCAAATGATGACACAATGCATATCAGCGCTGGACGCTGTGCTGTATACACTGTTTGCTAAAACACATTTGTCATTTTATCATTATTGTGATATACAATTACCTGCAACTTCTTGACAGTTGGTCATAAAACAAATGTCATTTGATCCACAGCTACAATTCAACTGTCACAAATTGCTCCAGCATATTTTCTGTCATATTTGCCACAAGAAAAAATAAACACAAATAATATATTTGCTGAAATTGGGGGAGGAAATGTAAACTTATATGTTAACATACACTGTAATATTAAGGAAAAAGAGAAAAATCATTTGCCGATATCAGAGTATATTCAGTCAAAGTGACACTAAGACAATACATCTGCTCAAACATAAGGGTAATCTCTGTAGCCAAAAATCTAACCAATAGAATGGTTTGTAGTAAGAAATCTCATCCTTTTGACACTCTCATAACATTAACCACTTAGTCATTCATTACTGTGTTCTGTTGCAGCAGCACTCAGTTTAAGGAAGTAAAAATAAATTTGTATTTAGCTTTTACTGGTATTGCTGTCAAAGAAAACAAGGGTAATTTTAGAACTGCTAAAAAAAACATACACATAATAGAATGGATTATGGCTTTAACATTAACCATTATGTGGCCACACTGACATTCTCATGCATACTGAAGATAATGAAACATTGTATTGCTGCTAATGTAAAAGGCTCAAGCTTTTGCTTCCCTTCTGTCTCCAACTGCTGGTCAGGTGTATCTGTAACAACAAAACTTTGGCACTGGTGTGTGAAAAAAACAATACAGTGGAAGGCCTTTGTTAGGGTCAGTGTTATCTTTGATTGTAGATAAGGTAAGGTTGTAAATGATCACACAAGGAACTAGATAAATTTAATGTTCACCAGCCCAAGCTTGCAACACCTCATGGAAACTAGTTGTAGGAGAGTTAGGCTATTATTACTGTTAATGTTGTTACTTTTGTTGTAGCTATTATAATATATATTTAGATTGATAAAAATGTGGAAGGGAAATGACAAACACACTACAAATAAGTGACTGAATAAGATTATGACATGACAGTTTTAAGAAAAATAAATGCCTGGCTAATAATGAATATATGTTTCACAAGCTCCTGGGTTATGGGTCTACAACAATAACAAGTGGCAGCTCATTCATTCAAGATGTTGTTTACATTTCCTTACAGCAATGATGGGCTTCGGATGCCAATCTGATGGTTATCTGTTTTAAATGTGACAGTACCAGCCATGAAATCCCAGTTTTAAGGCAGCAGGTGCTTTAAATGCAAGAGAGACATTCATCTGTGTACCGCATGAATACCTGTTTGTTTAAATGTTAAAATGTTAGGATATACTCGGTTTGGCAACATAAAGCAGTCCAGCCTGTCAGTGTCAAGGCTTAGCAAAGCTGGCTCAACTTTGTTTTGTTTTACAGTACAGAACAGACAACAAAGAGATGAGAAAACTATGTCTAAAATCTCTGCTATTTGTCTTCAACCAAACAACTCCTCAGCTGATGCAGACAGATAAAACTGCAAACATAATGTCGTCTTTAAAAACCACAAATCATTCACGAATATAACTCAGGTGTCTTACACAAACTGAACCACAGGCTTGCTGCCGTTGAGCACTGTTTGGTTCATGGTTTCCTGATATGTCTTTGGGCTGTTTCTCTTCTTTGGCAACATTTCCCAGGGAGATGATTAATCTGTAAAAACACATCAGCTGGAGTTTCTAAAATCAAACCTAGAGATTAGCCCCGCTTCTATCTCAAATCTTAACAGGATTAAATTTTATTAGAGTTAAGCAGGGATGGTAATCTGATTAGCGAAGTGGTGAGAAAATGAAAACGCCGATATGATGAGTGTATAGCAGACTATACTGTCTGTAATCCCTCTTCAGTCGAAGGTGTTCCGCAACAAAAGATGCGACTGCCGCTGTTGCACTGCAGCTGTTACAGTAAACAATACACCGGCACTATAACTAAAACGAGTTCAGATCTGTGACTTACACCTTTAAATGTCATGAATGAACTGCGTTTAGTTGGTTTTATACCGATTCTGAACACATGAGCCCCAACGATAACGAGTAACGTTAGCCCTGTAACGTAACGTTACAGCTGTTGATGTGAAAATACCTGCTTAAATCTCGTCACCGCCCAAAACCCGCTAAAAATATGGCCACAACCTGTTACTAATCAGAAAACGTTCATATCAGTTTGTAGCATTATAATATAAGTAAGTAAGCGAATTAATGTCAGACTCCAATCGGACAGCATCAGTTTGGATACTCAGCTCCTATGCTACTGCTAGCACTCATGTTAGCATTTTGGATGGGGCCCCAGTTATTTAGCCACAAAAATAGACTTACCTCAATTACGGTATAGTCAGTATCTCATTAAATGGCTTCCAGTTTACGGGCAGGGTGCTACAATCCGAAAAGAAATTCGAGAAGTGGGCATTAGCTAGTAGTTAAATTGGGGTGTGCTAGTGTTAGCAGCTAGCTAATGTTGCCCACTTAAAGAGCGAGTCGTAGCTGGCCCAGTTCGCACATTCCCCTCAGCAAGCCGTCCTCAAGTTGTTTAACGATGTCGTCCAGTTGTTTTCACACTCAAAAGCGATTATCTCCCAGCAAACAAGCAACCGAAAGACGAAGTCAAAAACAAAACAGTCATTAATTGATAAAACTTATTGACACAGAGCATTAAAAAAATCCAAAATGTCCACGACTTTCAGTTAAGGAAATACAAAAGGCAAAAATGCGAACGACCTCCGGCAGGTCGAAACCTTTTCCTCTAAAGCGTGCCGCACCCAGATGTTTTCACTCATAATTTCCTTTCGACGAATCATTTGCAATAGCAGCAGCTTTAACAGAGTAGTCTGGAGCTATACTGAGACTGTTTGAGAGCAGCATGAAGCGGTGGGTTTCTTCGCCGCGACCTCTGTGTCTACATGTAGGAGGAGGCTGTCCACCAGAAGTCGCCTTTCCAGCTCCACCGATCCCCTGCGATGATGCTTTCACTATCTCACCCAGACACTTTCAGATAATCCCCGTATCTTCCTCAATCCGATGGTTTGTCAACATGTTCCCTTTCCGATTATCCTCTCAAACTACAATCAATGACTACACGGGGGCCCAGACTTAAAAAACGAGACATTTTATTAAACACATCTACATGTATACACGAATATATTAGCGCCAAATACAACAGGTTGACCATTTTTTTCAGTCAGTGGTACATTAATTCGTATTACATTAAATCCAAATAAAATAAATAGTCATTTGTAGCAAAGAAAGTATTCAACCAACGATTAAATTAATTTTCTTTGCTGTTAAACTCAAATAGTAGCCTTTACAGTCCTGTGGCGCCACCTGGTGTAGATATACTTTTATACATTAAAAGACAGAATCATAATTTTCCAAACCATGTCAAGTGAATATTGATTGATGGTTTTCATGCAGTAATCGTTCCTACTGTTCATATTTGTCATAGATATATCATTTTCTGAAGCCTTTATAATGGAATAATGGAAATATAAAAATCCATAATCTTTGTTCCCTGCAAAAATGTATTAAATGTGTATTTAAGGACACTATAGTGCTTCAGCCGTATGAGTTCATCAAATCAGTCAAGTCTCTTAATGAGTTAAAGCCTCTGTTCTCTGCAGAGGGAAAAGTGGGACTTTTGTATTACAAAGTCTGCAACTTTGGCAGATAACGTGACAAAGTAGGAAGATTAAAACCTTGCATTGCCTTTTATAAGTGCTGATTATATTTTTGCACAGACATAAGACGCATCTTTTGGAGTGATCTCTTAAAGGCCAGGAAAGGAGGACTGATTACAGCCAGTAAAATGAGTTTCAGTTCTTTAAAATTCTGGATATTTCAATGTTTTCACTGCTTAGACACCCACTCGCATGGTAGATAGAATAGATAGAATACAATAGATGTCCTATCTATGTCCTGTCATATCTGATGTCCTTATGCTTTCACACTAAGGTTTGAAACACCGTGTTGACTTTTCCAGGGCTTTTGACAGCGTTTCAAATCACTATGTATTATTATCAGTTATTTAAAATAAAATGAATGGAAACGTGAATATGTGAATATGTGCAGGTGTAAATATTGAACTTAATGACAAATTAGAGTTCATAATTAGGGTTGTGGTACTGTGCTCTCTGATCCAGTGTCATACTGGGACACCTGAATAGATGAATACTATTATCAACACGTCGCTAAAGGTGGTACGTAACTAAGTACATTTACTCAAGTACAGTCACTTTTACCTTTACTCCACTACAAATGAGAGGAAAATATTGTACTTTTACTCAACTATATTTGTTTTAATAGCATTAGTTACAGTTACTTTTTTGCAGTTTTAGATTCTCATAACAAATATTTTAAACTAATAAAAGATTAAGATGGTTAAAATCAGCACCACCTTTTCAGACTGCTGGTTTTGTTCCAAACAACACATTTTTACCATAGTTTTCACCATTGATAATTTGTCAAACAATCCTGGACTAAATCTCTACATTTATGTTATGTACTTTGATTTGCAGTTGCCTAAAGTTTTTCTAGGCAAATACTTTTACTTGAGTATTGAGTTTGTGTACCACTCATAAGAGGAAGTGTACATTTGTAGTTTGTTGCACTGTGCATTTGAACAGATGTAAACACATAAAACTGAAAATCTGTAAAGAACAGTAATAACATATATATAATTCATTTGAAACACATTTACATAATTTATTCTACTCCATTCAAACAATCCAAATTATACTTTCTTTGAAAAAGACACTCTTGAGGACTACATTCAATTACAAAGTTTGCTCTGGCTTAATCAGTCCCTTGCACTGAAAGAAGGCATCCTGGCATGGTGCACGTCCTAGGAAGGTTTCCAGCATCTCCATACCATCCACAGAGCCACCAGCTTCAAGAATCACCCTTCTGTATGCTTTTCCAACCTGCGTTAGGGCAAATGTAATAATTGACACATTTTGCACAAAGGTCTGACCAATTATGTCAAGCACCAATACATATAGGTAATCTGTCTGACCCACCTCTGGATTCATAATGCCTTCTTTTTTAAAACGAGTGAAAAAAATGTCCATGGAGTAGACTTCACTCCACAGATAGCTATAGTACTGACCATCATACCCTCCAGCCAAGTGACTGAAACTGGCCGTCATATTGGTACCTGCAGAGAACAGATCTTTGTCATCACAGCGCAGGTCACATAGAATGGTCTACCAACTATCACCAGTGGTAACATTTTGGGTGGGTATATTTTATACTTCAAATACAACAATCTGGGTATTAATTCATCATGATTAGAGGCAATTACTGTAAATATCATTACCTCATTACTCACAGAAATATTTGGGCTTGTATTTCTCGAAACATATGCCAAACAGCTTATTTGAACTTAAAATCTACAACTTACCCTGTGTAGCGGGAACACCCAGGATGTCCTGGCAGTGCTTTGCAAACACCTCAGCTGTATCTGCATGAGGACTGGTATGTAGCGACTGGTCCACTTTGCTGAGGACTACCTGACGCAGGTTCATCAGCCCTGAAAGGGAAAAAACAAAACATACATCAACTGGGTCTTGATTTCTACAAAGATGTTAAGAGTTTGAGTTTTCTGGGTGTCTGACCAGTGTTGGCCACTCTTGAGCCAATCAGTTTGTCGAGCAGATCATCTGGGATTGGGGTGCTATCCTTGTAGTGGCGAGACATTCTTCTTAGAGGCTCTTTCTCCCAAACCCAGTTCTCAAGCATCTGGGACGGCACCTCCACAAAGTCTGTCTCCACCAAGGTGCCACTAAATTCTGAAAAAGTGGTCTGATACCCAGGAAAAAGTTAAATAAAGATTCTTTCTATCCGATTTCAATATAATATCTGCATGAAACAAAATAAAACCGATGGTGTACACGCTATACCTTAGAGCAGAGTTCATGCATAACATGACCAAACTCGTGGAAATATGTCTCCACTTCGTGGTGTTGGAGAAGAGAAGGCCTGCTTTTACTGGGCTTGGTGAAGTTAGCCACCATAGCTGCAACTGGAAGCCTGCGGTTCCCATCAGGTCCTCTGCAGCCAGGCTGGAGCCCGAAGCAGGCTGCATGTCCATACTTTCCTTCCCTGGTGGAAGTTTAAAAAAAGTAAAACACAGATTTATTTTTAAGGCAAGCTGATCGCATATTCACATTTATGCATATAAGGTCTCTGTTAGAAGTGACACATATTCTACCTTGGATGTAAGTCCAGGTAGAACTGGCCAATCTCCTCCCCTGTTTCAGTGTCATGGGCTGAATAAAGCTTAACATTTTCATGCCACACATGCGCATCTTCCACCTCAGTGAGTGTGAGTCCCAGCAGCTCTTCGTAAATACCAAACAGTCCTTCTGTCACCACTTCAAGTGGGAAATACTCAATTAACTTGTCTTTGTTTACAGCAAATTTGCACTGCTCCACTTGATTCATGTAGTAGGGCATGTCCCAGGCGTTGATCTGTTCATCAAATTTGTAGCCCTTCATCAAGCACTCCCTTTTCTTTAGTGCAAGAATATATTTCCTCTCCTTGGCTCCAATAGGCTTCAGTGTTTCATAGAATTTATCTGTGCAGAAAGTGGAAAAAGTCTTTATGATCACATATATGTATATATATATATCTTTTTCTTCCTCCAAATTTCATCTGATCTCGTTTTCTCTAACTTATAATGTAAAACAACTGTATCTAAACTCTTATAACTCCCCCTTTTGCATTAAATATACATTTGCATAACAATAATTTATTGATACATACACTCAGCCCCTTTCCATTATGTAATATATTGTCATGTCTGACACCTGCTTTCAGGAGCCATATATCACTATGTGTTACAGCACATACAAGAAACATGTAGTGCAATGTACACTACTTTACATGCAACACTGCAGCCGCTCTTCCACCCAGCTGCCCGCCAAAGTTTATTTTTCTGCTGTAAAGTAGTTATCAGATGATTTGTGTGTCTGTGTGTTTAGGAGAGGTGCCTAACAGGTCATTATACCAAGGAAGTCGGCTACATTGCTTGCATTCTTGGCCATGTTAATCTCCAGCACATAGTTCGCATGGTTACTGTAACCAAGTAAGCGTGCGCCTTTTGCCCTCAGTTGTATCAGCTGTTCGAGGATTTCTGTGTTTGCCTGGAAAATACAAAACAGAACAGGAAAATCATATTATTTGAATACAGACGTCAGTCAATAATGGCCTTTTTTGGTCACAAGCAACCATTATCTGTTTTAACTCTGGATAATATTGCACAAAATGTAATGGCACAATTATCAGAGAGGTCACCAGTGTCACCAGTGTTAAAACTGACGCTCTGTCAAAACGTTTGAGCCACATTCACTTCTACTGTGAACCTCTGTTTAACTTCTGCTTTGTTTCCTGTGACTTCTTCACTCCAAAATCCACCTTGTGTTTCTTATACCGTCTCCTGCTACTAGTAATATAGCACAAACACTGCTGGAGAGTGAAAAGTCGACACTGAGGGTGAGCCAATGTTGCTAAATTAGACTGGATTACATGCTGCTTTGTAGAAAGGCTTTCTGAATCCGAAAGTAACAGCTCTATTTCTGGAGATAAGACTACAGATGTATATGCATCAACTGTAACGCTCCACAAATAAGATTTGCCCAAATTCCAGTTACCTCTTTGCACCTGCTGTGAAAAGCTGCTTCCATCTTCCTCCTGGTCTCGGGGTTGTGACACCTCTTCATCAGTGGGTAATAATGGGGATATTCAAGTGTCACCTTATACTGCCCATCGGGTGTCTTATCAAGTCCACTGAGATAAGTATCAGCTAGCCCGCCTTAACAGAAGTGGACAAGAAGATAAATGATGTAGTCAACAGATAATAACAGACATTCATTCACACTGAGTTTCATACGAATACACTCACCCAATTCATGCTCAGAGAAGACAAGAAAGGTGTTATCCTCATTCAGATTCTTGTTAAACTCTATGGAGAGTTCACTGATTAGTTTGGATGTTCTTTTAATCTCCTAAAGAGAAAAAAGGCAAAATATTTTCTATTATTCAAATGTAAATGACTGTGGCAATAACAATGATATGGGATCAGATACAGTATTACCTCTTGTATATCTTTAGACAGGTGTAGTCCTTTACGCTTGCCTAATGTCACAAGCCTGTCTAAGAATCTCTTTTCTTCTGATGAGAGGTTGTCTTGTTCCTTTTTCTGTCAAAAAATAACAAGACAAACACGTTTTCCTATAGGCAGAGTGGTTAGCCTTTTTGCTAAATTTAATCACATGTTTATGTTGTATGTGGCTCAGCCAGTCCTGCATGCAATGACATATGGCACCGGCTTCCACAAACAAGATAAGATTACATTTTTTCCCATGCTAAATAAGAAGCGGCGTTCTGTTCAAACGGGGATATAGTATCCCTGGTCCTAATATAAACGAGCTGAAATGACAAATGACAAACGTGTAAACAATCTTTCACAGACATTACTACCATAATAGTCACACATTAGATTTAATTGGCTTCACATTTAAATCTCTAATGGATGTGATTACTGTAGCACATTTAACTGTCTTAATTAAATGAAATTCAGTTTAATAATGTAGCCTCAAATCATATCAGGCACTTTTAGTGTTAGCATTACAGGTACAGCCTGATAAAGTATAGTTTTCAACCTCCACCTCCCTCATGCTGGAAGTACTGATGTAGATGTGACATGAGGCATACCTGCAGGGCAGTAATCCGCTTGAACACATCTTCTCTCATGCTTATTTCCACATCAAACTCAGACAGTTTCTTGTCTGCCTCTGTACTTGCTGATCGAACCTCCTTACAAGGACAAACATACTGGGGGAAGTCTAGGACATGACGTGATGCTAATGGAAAACAATAAATGCAAAGGACAAAGTGAATGTTAACTGAGGGTAACATTGCAAATTTATGAAGGAAAGAGCTCGATACATTTAGGGCTGGGGTTACTGAAATTCTTCTGGGATCGACTCAAAATAAACTGCAACACTGTGCCTCACTGATGTGTTCTAATAGTTTCTGAGCAACAGCGGAGCTCACAGTGGAATGACAATAACAAAACACACAATATTACCTGACTTATCCTTTAAAGACTTACATGTATAATCCAGCTTGACATTAGCCAAGGCTTTCAGGGTGTTTTCCACAGATACGTCTTCTGTGTTTAGAGATCCAATGTCATCATAGACTTTCTTTACTCTGTTAATCAGGCTGTCTGTCATGGTCCTGATCTCATCTGGAGACAGGTCCCATCTCAGTGTGTTTCTCTGATTTCCTGCCTGAGAGCAGTCTCTGGCAGATATTACAGACGCTTTATGGATGGTCATTCTCAGGAGACGTTTAGAGACGCTGTAAAAATCAGACAACCCAGTTTAACTTCAAAGTGAAAAAGAAGTATTACATTTCCCATTAGGGCGTAACAGGTGGTACTTATACCAGGCAATAAATTGTCATTTAAAAAATAACATTTGTGACCTCGACTATGGTTATTTGGGCAGTACATGTATATAAATTAAAATGTCTCTCTGCTTCTAGCTGAAAGACTCCTCCAGCTTATATCATCTTGGGAAGTTTTCCAGTTCAGATGATGCCATCTGGAAGAGTTGATCATGGCTACAACCTGTGTAGCATCTAAACTGAAAGCTAGAAAGACAGAGATATTTTAAGCAAGGTTTAGTTTAATACCATTCATATATACACTAACTGGCCATTTTATTAGGTACACCTGTACATTCTAATGTAATTCAACATATCAGCTCTGACATGAAATTTACTTTAACAGGTTATAATTTGTCAGGGTTTTACAATGTGTCTGCTTATACAGGAGTGCGCTGGTTTATTATTAAACTGGAGTTGTTATATTAAGAGTGGTTTGGACCCCACGTTGAAGTAAATAGCAAGGCCAAAATAGTAGAACCACATCTTAATATAATGCAGTCCAGTAAGACTTAATCACCCAGTATCACCTCAATAGTAAACATATAGTAGAATTCTATCCCTTTGGCAGTTTGAAATGAAAAACTCAGAAATTATAACCTTGTAAAAGCAGAATTCATGGCAGAGCTGCTGTGTTGGATTACATTACATTGTGTACCTAATGAAGTGACAAGTGAGTGTGTGTACTCCTCGAAATAGAACAGGAGTGTAAGAAAATATAGAAAAGATCAAGTATCGCAATATTATGTTGTTGTTTTTTTAGTGATGTGCAAAAATGCTTACAGTTTACAAGCGAAATATTGAGGAAGATAGATTTAGACTTTTAGATTTAGATTTTAGAATTTAGATTTAGACTTAAACTTCAACTGATGCTTTGATTGCATAAAAATATTACTTTAATCGTAATTGTGGTGTATTCTTTAACAGTTTGCCCAAAACTTGTAAATAAAATAAAATAATATAAAATATATTGCCTTGCTTGCCGTATGTATACAATACAGAGTATCGTATCACTGCAGTTGCATAGTAAGTGAATTTCACACTTTGTCAAGGTTTTTACAAAATCCTAAACCCATGACACATTTTTAAAACGTTAATAATTTAAAAGGCATATATGTGCAGTGGCAGCCAACACTTAAAAGCAGCAGTTATTTTGCTTGGTGATAAAAGCTTAGGAGCACAAGAGACCATGTGGACATGTGACTGTCACACATTTGACATTTATCTTATAATTTTGACTTAGTAAGTCACAAATCTGACTTTTTATCTCATAATTTGACATTATTGTAAATCACCACAGAGTCTCCCATGCTAGTGTAAATGATCAACAAGTGCAGGTGTAAATAAAATTCACAACAATAAGGGTAGTTAAAGTTGAACAGTAATCCGCCAGACAGGCTAAAGTCACACACACAGCAGCTGCTCAGAGGTGTATTTATAGCCACTGAAACATACCTGAAAAGCGTTCGGCACAGTGCAACTTTTAACGCACACATGTCAGCGCTTTCATGCGTTTTCTACGTGCAAAAAACACATTTGTCTCCTCTTACTGTAGCTCAGTCCTGGTCGCAGCAGTAGCAATAACCCCTATCCCTAACCCCCCTCCCTGTGTTGCATGTGCAATGCTTCTTTTTCCGCTGTCAGCGCGCAGGCGCCGAGGAGGAGGAGGAGGAGGAGGATGCGATCAATCTGACACAGCTCCTCATGACGCGGTAGCAGGAGACAGCTGGAGAAAAGCTCAGGTAGGTGGGCGTGGGGACACTTTAACAGCATCCTTTGACACTGTGTTATTTAAAAAAACAAATGGTCTCACTGTGTGTGCAGGGACACTGACCTCTTTTTTTTCCTCGTCATCTTCACTGCCTCTTTAAAAGAGGATTGTGATTGTTTGAGCCACCATCGCACAAGCTGCATAGGCGAACCTTGTGCGGACGATTAGTCAAGACGAGCTTTTAGGAATTACACCCAGCTGCGAGTGTCAGTTGTTGTATGAGCCTTAATACGGCGGATCTGTAAAAACATGAAGCCCGCGTATTGAATAAGAACCCATGTCGTCTCCCATTGTTGTATTACATCACAGCTTCTGCATCGCTGCATTTACGTGTGTCAACACACGGGAGGAGAAGCTGTGAAGACCTAAATGAACATAACAACGCGTGGCGTCAGCACGTGATGGAAATAAGAGTCAGTGTGAGGCTTTTTCCTCTTAACCCACAGTGAATTCAGTGATGTTTTTCATTCTGGCACAGTGGCACAGCCTCTGTCACACACCAGAACGGAGAAAACATAAACTGCAACAGTAGCCTTTTAATAGAGCAATGTATTTTTTTTTCTTAAACGCAATTATGCTTAAATCCTCCTATGAGTTGTCTTGGAAACAAGGCCCAGTGTGCCACCAGCATCATTTCTGCCAGTGGAGTAACCTGTTTGTGGGTAAAGAGCTGATGCGGTAATTTAATTTAACAGGTTATTTGTGAGTATGTAACAGGGTCTTTATCACGTAGAGAGAGTAGATGAGTGATTCAAATTCCTTAAGAAATGCAATTAACTAAATTAGTCACAATAATCTGGGACTTGTGGGCAGGTACCACTTGTCCAGGTCTGATAATCCAACCCTGGACACTGAGAAGTAGGTTATATGTGTAGATTCAGTACAGAGTGAGATCACAAAACCATCTCTACACTTATCACATTATTATTGCATGAATAATTTCAGCTCCTTGCTTCTTCTTCTTCTTATTATTTAAGCTTCTTGCTGCAAGTCAGTGGAGTCTACATGTTTTTTTAAACAAAGTTGTAACAAGTAGAACACGAACTCCTCAAAAATAATAAAGAAGAGATTTTTATTTTAAAACTTTGAGTATTTATTCATGCATATTTCATGTTGAATGAAATTCAGGGATCTCAAAGTTTCTCATTTAATAATCACCACAAATTCCTGATGCTCAGCACAGAGAAAGGATAAAGGCACTATAAGTCACAACAATTTTGACACATTATTGCTAATTCATGTTTACCTGGGTCATTCATTTACAAATTAGCAGTTCCATAGAAATGGGAATGTTAAAGAAATGACTAATATTACGTTATGTCCTAGATGCTTTTTGAATTGTTGTGTTAAACTGCATTTTGCCTTGTGTTTTGTGTTGTATTGACGAAAAAGTGGAGTGTGTGGTGCAGATAATCAGATAATTTCAGTTGATGGATCAGTAGACAGAAGGCAGCCATGTTTAAACTCAGAAACTGTGTACAAACGTTGCGTCTGGGATTTGATTGTGAATAACCAGGGGGCAATCATGTGTTTTGCTCCATGATTATGATGTTACCCAGTTGGTTACTGTAATAATATTGTCACTAGTGTGCAGGCGCCTCCCTATTTCACTACAAATAACTTCCTGCGCCCAACAGCTTCCAGGTTAAAATGGCAGTGGAGAAGCGTCTGGCATACTCTATTGTGCAGTTCCTACGAGATCAAACACATTGTGGAGCTTTGAATTCTGATGAGCAGGAGAGCCTCGAAGGTAGGTGGGCTCACAGTTTAGAAAGCACCTTTATAAATATAGGACTCTGCTCTTGTTCTGTTCATGTCAGAATGAACCCAACATTATCTTGTTCTATCACTGCAGTTGCGATACAGTGTTTGGAGACCACCTTTAAGATCAGCTCCAGCGACTGCCATCTTGCTGTGCCGCAGCCTCTGAAAGAGATATTTTTGAATTCTCTGCTCAAGGTGGATACTGAACAATCCATGGGGAGAAAAACTGTAACATGAAAGAATATAAGTATATTATCATTTAATATCAACTTAATTTGAAACAGCATCAGGATGGAAAATGGAACAGTGGCAGTAATTTAACAAGCAGCCCAATTAAACAAAAAAACATTACTTCAAGTAATTTTTTTATTGTGAAAAATGATACAATTTTAAATATTTAGGTTTTGCAAAAGTATGTGAACCACATGCAGCAACCTCTTCAAGTGTTTCTGGGTGTGGCCCTGCACATTGGCTTGGAGGGATTCATTCCACAGCATTCATACAAAAGTGAAAAGGACTGTAATTTAACTATTCTAAAACATTACAGTTCTTCTGCTTATTTGTTACGACTTATGTATTAGGGTTGTTGCCTTGCTGAATGATTTACTTTCTGCTTCTGCTTTGCTCATGAAGTATGTTACAGCCTCTTGACACTTGCCTGTAATACTCAGGATTTATACCTTCATCACTGGTCCAAAAGCGGCAAAGTAGGCCCAAATCATGATACTGCCACCACTATGTTTTCATATAGTGGCCTATAATATAAGATATAATATTCTCCTTATGGTGTTGAGTCATGTAGCATGTAGCTTGTATTAGCTGCTGCACAAGAGGCCTTTAGTTTCTTAGACATTACTGTGGAATTCCTTGTGACCTCTTAGACTATTAAATGCCTTTCTCCTTGTGTGATGTTTGTTAGTTGGTCACTCTTGAAACAGTGGTGTTGAATGGTCAGTATCACCAATTCTTCCCCTAATATCATCAGAAATTTCCTTTGCTCAAGCCATGGCACACTTCCCCAAACCTGTGCTGTCAAAATCTGACTTTGATAGTGAAGATCCAGATTTCTCTCTTTTAAATAAGTCAGGCTCCTCAAACTCACATCTGACTGTCATGAAACAGCTGATTCTATTGCCACCTTCAAAGGAATTGGTAATCCCATAGGTTCACATGCTTTTGCTAAATTTAAATTGCTGTCTTGTTTGCAGACAGCACCATTGTAAGATGCATTGTTGACAGTCACTCTATTAACCCTTCTTGTAGCACATTTGTCAAATACAGGTACACAAAAATGTTTACTTGAATATGTATATAAATAATTTGGATATGCTCCATAAAGGTATGCCGATGCATGCCGTCTTGCTGGCATTGATTAACAGGGCTGCCTAAGTAGCTCACAATGATTAATACTGTTAGTTACACGTGTTTTCTCTACTGCCAAGTCAAAATGTCCACCACAAGTAAGGTGCTGTGACTGTGCAGGCATAATATGTGTAACTTTCCTTTATTTAGAATGACAACATAACCATACCAGAGACCTCCCCATCTCCTGAAGACATTGAACGAGCAGAGCAACTTAAAAATGAGGGTAATGTTGAAACTCTTCATAGGCATTTTTCTTAGCAGACATATTGGCAAGGCATATTGTACTTAAACTTAATTAGTTCCATTTAGGTAAATAGTAATTAGAAGATTCAAGTGTATAGAAATGGGAAGTTGCACCAGAGTTGATCCATACAGTACTTAATGTTCAACAAATGTGTTTTAACTTATTTGTGGTACATTGACTAGATTACCCCACAAGTATAACTGCAGTTTCAATGCTAATGGGACACACTGTAATCAGAAGTCTTTATTTATGTCTTTAATATTCATGCATTTTGGTTTCTATATTACCGTATATTCAGATATACTGCATATATTATCTTCTAGTACTGATATCAAGTGTAATAAATATCTTTAACATTTAAAAGGTGGTTAAACAAAAAGCCAATTTGAAGATATAATTTTAAACCCTGGAAATCTATGTTTTATTATATTATTTTACTATTGTAAAGCTTATCAATTAATTGGAAATAATAAGATTTGTTGTTAGTTGCAGCTAAAGAATGTCATAATTTATGTGAATAATCTGCCTACAGTAATTAATTCTAGACATTTCTTAACATAAAAAGTAAAACAATATTCAGTAAAATATTTGATCTGGGGTTATTATCATGATAATTCTGCTTAAACCTTGTGAACAATCAAATCTTTTATGTTTAGGGAACAATCACATGAAGGAAGAGAACTACAGATGTGCGGTGGAGTGCTACACAAAGGCCATTGAACTGGACTTAAGAAATGCTGTGTACTACTGCAACAGGTATTTACAACAAGTAATATGTCACATTCTCATTGTTTTGCATTTAATTTTGTACTGCGGTTCATAGATTTTTATTTAGGAGAAGACAGGAGACAAGGTGAATTGAGAAGGACTAGATGATGCTAGGGAATTAAACTATTCTTATCTTAATATAAACACTGCTGTCTGAATTTCACATTTGCAGGGCAGCAGCTCACAGTAAACTGGGAAATTACACAGAAGCGACTGGTGACTGTGAGAGAGCCATTGGGATTGATCCTACATATAGTAAAGCTTATGGACGGATGGGGTGAGCTAAATATAATTTATTATTAAAACAACTTTTATTGAGCTTTTCTATTTAGGGCAGTCTGCTCTGTATGTGAAAGTCTGTAATAATTTATGTCTGTTCCTCTCCTTTCTCTGGGTTCAGTTTGGCTTTGACAGCCATGAACAAGTACCCAGAAGCAATTTCCTATTTCAAGAAAGCTTTGGTATTAGACCCAGAGAACGACACCTACAAATCCAACCTGAAGATTGCAGAGCAGAAACAAAAAGAAGCAACCAGTCCAGTAAGTTAAAACAAGCTCTATGTTCCTCTTAGTTCTTATTTTGTTAAGTAATATGCTTCAATTACAGTTTATTTCATTAAAGCTCACACATACTAGTCACAGAAAAAAGGGATGGTTTGCAATTTACTGGTTTTCTGTATAAATCGGCCATGACATGCAATTTGATCTGCAGCAAAGTCACTCATTTAGACACAATATTTCTAAGCTACTAAAACACAAACGTTCATGGTTTTATGTAACATACCCATTAAACACACAGAGTAATGATCGAAAAGTAATGGCAACAGTGTTTTTTAGTTGTTAACTGGTACAAGCAAGCGCTGTAGCTGTGCATTAGACTGCACCAACTCCAGGAGGAATTTGTAGACCATTCTTCTTTGCAGAACCACTTCAGCTCAGACATATTCTTAGGAAGTCTGGGGTAAACAGTGACCTGAGGTCACTCCACAGCATCTCTATTGGGATGAGCTTTGGGCACTCCAAACGATGGATTGTGTGTTTCTGAAGCCATACTTTAGCCAGTCTATTTAGTCCTGCTACCCAGCTTGTACTGGCCTTCAGCTTTCAGACAGCCAAGCTAACATTTTTCTGTAAACTTGGAAATGTATTTTTCCCCCAACAGTGGAATATATATATATCTTTGTCTATCTAACAATGTGTGCCACAGATAGCTGCTGGATTGGGATTTGACATGGCTAGTTTAATCAACAACCCTGCCTTCATCAGCATGGTAAGTTAATATAAGTATACATACAAAGCCTGGCTATGTAACAGACACAATGGAGATTATCAGCTGTTGAGTAAACTTACCATTTGTCCCGGAGACAGGTGTCTTATTCTTGTTTTGCCTCCGACAGGCTTCTCCCTAATTAGTCCCATGAGTGGCAGTTGGCCCGTTAATCAACCAGAGTTATTGTCTAGTGTAAAGGACCTTGTATGGTCCTGACTTTTAAAACGATGACACATGGAAATGTCTGCCAGGCCAAGAACGCTTCCACAAGAGTGCCAAGAGTTTTATTGCAGCAACAGTGAGAAGACACATAAATTAGATGGTTGTGTATGTGCATGCAGGGCTCCATTTGATCCACTGTACTTTTCACAATGGGTTACAGCTTGGTCTCTGTTCACAGGCTGCAAGCGTGATGCAGAACCAGCAAGTACAACAGCTGTGAGTGTCAAAATGACGTGATTGCATTTAGAGTTGCCTTAAAAGTACAATCTGTGTGATTGAGCATACTGTAATGTAACTCACTGCCACTGTGTGGTCAGTATGTCAGGAATGATGTCTAATGCAGTTGGAGGTCCTGCAGCAGGAGTAGGAGGACTGTCAGATATTTCCAGCTTGATTGAAGCGTAGGTACACTTAACTCTCTGAGCAATTTGTCATGCTGCTTTACGTGAGCTATTGTTCTTACAAGAAGCAATTCAGCAATTAAACAAAGCAATCTCCTCTCTGTGCTGTGCCAGGGGACAACAGTTTGCCCAGCAGATTCAACAGCAAAACCCAGAGCTGATCGAACAGCTAAGGAATCACATCCGGAGCCGCTCTTTCAGCGGCAGCGCAGAGGAACACTCATGATCTATTTGGTAGTTTTATGTTTTAAACTAAAACCTAGCTGTACATCTATAACAACTTAATATAACTCACTCACTAACACGCATTGCTTTTATTTTAGCCTCACATTTTTTTTCCAAGGAAAGGCAACCATATGGCGCGATTACAATCTCTACACCCATTTCTTAAAGTCAAATCCCCGGCAGAGCTGGAACAGAGAGACAAGGACGGGGTTGAAGGCACTTCACCGTGACCAAAAGCTCTGGAGTGGAGAGAGGAGAGTCTGGAGACTGGACCATGAAAGGAGGCATCCCACACATTTTGAGCAAAACATAAACATCTAATCATACAAAAGAGTCAGGAACGTATTCAGCCTACTGACAGAACATGAGTTAAATTCCTTCTTCAGAGCTATTACATCCTGCAGAGATCGTGTTTTCTATGTGCTGAAAATACTGCCCTCTTCATGTTATCAGTTGAGGATCCTTCTGGCTAGTCATGATAAATAGAGGGTTAGGGAGGAATGTACTTTTAAAGCATTACAGGGAACATTCAGCTTTTTCATGTACAATACACATATAATTATAGGTTTGCCTTGTTTACATTACTTCTTGTTTAATATTATTTTTGTAGCGACAACACATAATTATTTTGGATAATAGATGCCATTCAGTCCTTGAACACGTAGGACTCACATCACTGCTTTTCAATGAGTACTAAAGATTTAATTCAAACAATTGTGTAATTGTATAGCAGTGTTAACAGCCTGCATTACATTCTTATTGCACTTTAGCAACAATAAATGTCCCCCTTTAATGCTACTCATCAACTAGTAATAACATATTGACATTGTTTTGCATGCTTAAATCAGGTATTTCAGATCAGATACTTTATGGAAACAAATAGGTGTGCTAGGGCAACACAATGTTTTGTCTAAAACATGCAAATAAATGTCTTTAAAATGATCATACGTTTGTTTACGTGTTTCCTATGAGTGACACCTTTCAGGCTTTTTTCAGGCAGTGTGTATCCAAGTTTTATGTGAGGTCCCGGAAAAATCAAGCAGTTTAACAAGCAACAACTCAACCTGCATGACATTTCTATGTCATGTCATTCATTAGTCAGAAAGGTCCACCCACATACTCCCTGCAAAATAACGTTATTAATAAATTCATCTGGCACTTTGAATTGAAACTTAAAATGTTTATAATGAGCAATATTTTAGAGCAAAGCAGCATGAGCCAAAATGTGCGAAGGCATAACAAATCAAACAAAAGTTGTAAAGTATACACTATATTGCCAAATGTTTTGGAACATGTCTTTACATGCACATTAGCTTTAATGACATCCCTTTCTTAATCTGTAGGGTTTAATTTGGACTTGGCCCTATAGCTATAACAGCTTCAACACTGCTGGGAAGGCTTTCTGCAAGGTTTAGGAGTGTGTTTATGGGAATTTCTGACCATTTCCCTAGAAGCACATTTGTGGGGTCAGGCACTGATGTTGGGCGAGAAGGCCTGGCTAGCAGTCTCCAGTCTAATTTATCCCAAAGGTGTTCTAACAAGTTGAGGTCAGGACTCGGTGCAGGCCAGTCAAGTTCCTCCACACCAAACTCGTTCATCTGTGTCTTTATGGGTTTTTGCTTTGTGCACTAAATTCAATGATTTGAAGGGGCTTCCAAAAACTTTTGGCAATATAGTGTATGTGAAAATGTCAAATCCAACTACCCTATCTAGTCATACAAGTCCCTTCCAGGGACTGTGACTCTAACTTTTCCAATGAAGGAATTTGATATTCATTAATGACAAATTGCTGCTATATACATCAATTAAAGTACAGGTTGGAATGTTCTCAACTAACATTAAATTATATTAATATTAGTGTAAGCATTGCTAGAATTTTTATATTATTTTTAAATGGGAACACAGTAAGGCCAAAGATAAGTTTGATCCCTGTCCATCATCTAGTACAGTTATTCAATATATTTGTTCTGAAAAGGATGTTACTATGCAGGGTATATAACTTTTTAAAAATTCTTATGAAATTAGCAGAAAATATCCACATAGGTGTATGTACTTGTGTGGATTTTATCCAAGTACTCTGGTTCTCACAATCTAAAGATGCAGTTAGGTTAACTGGTGACTCTAAATTGCCCAGAGGTGAGAATGTTTTTTTACCTCTACAGTATATGTCAGTTCTGAGACAGACTGTCACCACAATCGGGCTGTACCCTCCTTTTTGTCTAATGACAGCTGTCACTGGCTCCAGTACTCGAGATGGAGAATATTCTTGTCTAGGTATCTGGAGTATTTTAATAATAACAGATGCACCGTGGACACACTGAAATGTGTTTCTAAAAGTAACAGTAAATGTAAGATTACACAGATTTTATTAACATTTATGCACATTTACATAATTATTTTCAAAGAAAGTGATTTATATTATTCACAACTCATTTTAAAATAAAGTGTTATCCCCTCAGGTCGCAAAACAAGTGAAATGTCAGCATTACGTGCAGACTTCCACAGTTGGTCCAGTCATATCTAAAATGCAAAAAGGTAAATAAAATTTCTAACACTCATTGCTCGTATACGGGCACACCACACACACTTGCGCAATGTCGTCATATTCGTACGTCCTCTTCAGAAATGTATCTGTGAGTCTCAATCCGGATATACTCTAAAACAAAGATAATATGATGTTACTGAGACTGAGTAAAAACCCTTTTAGATTTCAGCACACTGCTAAGGTTTAATCTTACCTGCAGACCCTGGATAGATGAGAGGAGTGTGAGGGGCAGCGAGAGAGAGGCACTGGGACTAAGTTTCCCAAGTTGTCGCCCTGATACACCACACCAGTGGATGGACCTGGTGTTACACATCTCCAGCACCAGGTCCATGGTTCTTTCACTACAACATGAAGGTCACAGAAAGGCTGGTTATTAGTTCCATCAGGTCTATGAAACTATTCATATACTACTGTTTCAATATACTCAAAGTTGCATTGTATGGTTGAAAACCTCTGGACTCAGAATGTTCACCTGCAGTTGGTGATCTTACAGATGATGTCAAAAGGTTCTTCAAGGTTCACAGTGTCAGGAATCATCTCCAAAGAAAGCCTGATATCTCCATACCCTGGAGCCTGGAGTATATATATCGACAGTGTCATAACATAAATGCACAACAGAGAGTAAAATGTTTACCTTTTATTCTGAGAGCAGCATAAAACAGTAATTAATACCATTCTTTGTAGCTGACTGGTCTGGAGCCTCCCCCTCTCCCCAAGATTTGTCTTCCACACAATGTCAAGCTTGCCTATCACCGTCACACCTTTGATGACGCCAGCTTTCTCTGCATACTCCGGCTTGGGTTTAAGGCAGTAAAGATACTGCCGTGTGTCCATGGGCTGAAGGTAGGACATTTTGCCAAATGTGGACTCTCTGTAAACATTGACAGCAATAATCTTCATCTTCTAGAAATTGCTTGAAGAGGAAGAAATAAACTGTATAGGTAAACTTAAGTGCTTTTACACTTCATCTCCACATGTGACCACGTTGAGCTCTGTAACATTGTACATCATGGAGGGCTCTAGAGAGACTTTTTCCATGAACATTGGCGATGTGGTGATGTTCTGAATCTGAGCCTCCAGGAACACCTCATCTGTCTGCAGCGGAGAAGCAAGAGGTCACTCTAATATTTGTTAAGCACCATTATTTAATCTCTAAGGCAAACTGAGCATCACATTAACTGTCTCATTAGGTACTTAGAGGGAGGTCAGGACTGTGCAAAATCCTACTGACTTTAAGCATAGGTTTACATGTTTTCAATTCTGTCCTCAAACAATATTCACATGCCCATATGATCATTTGAAGAGCACCTGCGAACCTGCTCAATGCATGTGGATTTCAAGATGGCCATTTAACACAGTCAGTCACAGTCACTCTATATAATATTATCATTATATATTTTATTTTATATATTTTATATATATATATATATATATATGTTCATAGAAAGGATCTTTAGACACAACCTT